>JANQAP020000571.1:1658457-1675735 GCA_026874005.2 Erythroxylum coriaceum
TCTTACTATGCACAACTCTCTTCTCTTCTTTTCTTATTAGTTTAAGACAAACTTTTGTCTTTCCAAGCTTACCCTTCTATATTTAATCTAATGCCTTCTAACCCCTTAACTTAATTCTAACTCTTCCTTTTAATTCATGCAACCACACGTAATTAATTATATACCTAATTAAACTCCAAAAATTGCTAATTCAAGAATTTTAATTTATATTCATGCTTGCTAACTTAATAAAATAAGAATTAGATTACGTGTAGTGTTGAGTGCATAAAGGACAAAACTACAAATTTCCCCTTCCTTGCTGTTAAGGTAACGACTTCGGGCATAGCCAGCTCCCATAGTGTGACGGGCGGTGTGTACAAGACCCGAGAATGCGTTCACCACCGTATGGCTGATCGGCGATTACTAGCGATTCCGACTTCATGTAGGCGAGTTGCAGCCTGCAATCTAAACTAAGGACGAATTTTTGGAGTTAACTCACCGTCGTGGGATCGCGAATAAATGCGAAAATTTTTACTTCCATAATCTTATCCTTCTGTTTTTCTTTACTTCGTAATAACTAGGGATTGAATCCCATAGAGATGATAACATCTAGAAATTCAATGAGGTGAATTCCATGGTGATGATGTCAAATTGGATCAATATAATGAATAACAATATTTGAGTTATCAAATCGATTCATCCTGTGGTTCCTCAATAGCTTAGTTATAGAGCGGTCGACTGTTAATTGACTGGTTGTAGGTTCGAATCCTACTTGGGGAGATTTGATTCATTCCGAATTCAAGAATTTAGAATGAAAGGGTTTGCTTTAACCGTTAAGAGTATAAGAGTTTAAAGAACTAAGGATGTTTTAACATTGATACATATAGATATTTGTGGGCCATTTCCTGTAGGTTCATAGAATGGTCAATAATATTCTATCACATTCATAGACTATTACTCTCGATATGGCTACCTATAATTAAAATTCATGAGTAGTAGCAAGCATTAGAGGTTTTTAAGTTATTTAAGGCTAAATTTGAAAATCAATTTGGTAAAACTATTAAGGCTATAAGATCTGATTGTGTGAATAACAACAACTAGGTCCATTTGCTCGATTCCTAAGTGAATATGGGATTGTCCCCCAATCCGCTATATTGGGTTCATAAAACATGAGAGTGAACAAATAGAACCTTAAAGATATGGTAGAAAGCATGATTTCTTGTATAACTTTACCTAACTTATTATGGGGAGATGCATTAAAGAATGCAATGTAAATACTGAATAGAGTTCCCACAAAAGCTACAAATAAAACCCCTTATGAGTTGTAGACAACTAAGAAATCTGTTTTAAAGCATTTACGCGCTTGGGGATGTCTAATTGAGGAAGTCCCTACTAAATGAGAAGCAACTGGATGCAAAAACTATTAATAGTTATTTTGTAAGATACTCTGAAAGATCACGAGGATTTAAATTCTATGATCCTAAAACAAAAACATTTTTTAATAAGGGAAATTCCCAATTTTTTAAATATGTTGAGTATGAGGGGGGAAGATAACGATAATGACTTTGTCTTTGAAGATGAGTCAGTCAGTGTTCCTCTTTCTATAGTTGTTGTTAATCATATTCAAGTTTTCATTTCTAACATGATTCAACAACATCTGGTAAAAGTATAAGAAAATTTTGAGTTTCCTAACCACCAAAATCATTCAGTTGTTCCTCAATACATTATTTATGAGGAGTATAAGGATCAAACTCAATAAACTCAAATTTAAGTAAAACCAATGCCTTTAAGAAGATCCACAATGGAACAGAGAAGTGTAATTTTGAATGATTATATCATATTTCTCTAAGAACATAAGGAAAACGTTGACTTAGTGGGAGATGATCCACTCACCTGCTATAAAGCAATTAAAATTTTTAACATATGTGGATTAATTTCATGGGTAAGGAAGTGCAATCCACAAAAGACAATGACGTTTAAGATTTTGTCCCATTGCTTGAAAGTGTGAAACATATTGGTTGAAAATAGATTTTTAAGACCAAAAGGGACTTAAGGCAATGTGGAGAGATATAAGGCTCATCTTATCGCCAAAGGATTTATTCAAAAGGAAGGCATTAACTATAAAGAGACTTTCTCTCCAATTTTATTGAAAGACTCTTTTAGGACTATTATGGCATTTATAGCACATTTTAACCTTGAGCTACACCTAATGGATGTAAAGACAACATTCCTTAATAGAGACATTGAGGAAACAATTTATATGAAATAATCAGAGGGGTTAGCTTACGTGGAAACTAACCAATTAGTTTGTAAACTTAAGAACCAATCTGTGGGCTCAAGAAAGCTTCTTGTCAACGGTATCAAAAAGATCTTGGTGAAGTGTCCTATGTATTAGTGATCTAGATTCACTGTAATCATTAACGTGGAATTTAGTAAAAGGTTACATTGAAAAGGTATTGCATCGATTTGTCATGCAAAACTATATACCTTATGATAACTATGTCTAAAGGAGATAAATTTAGTCTAAACTAGTGTTCAGATGATGAAATAGAACCCAAGTGTATACAAAATATCCTTTATACGTCGATGGTAGGGAGTTTGATGCATGCACATGTTCGCAATTGTCTTGACCTCGCGTCTGTTATTGGAATGCTTGGCAGATACCAAAGCAATATGAGAAGAGAATATTGACTAGTAGTCAAAAAAGTCTTTAGATATTTACAAAACATTAAAGATTATATGCTCACATGTAGGAGGATAGACAAATTTGAGATCGTTGGGTTTTTTGATTTCGACTTTGTTGATTCCAAAATAGTGTAAATCGACTTCTTGGTAAATTTGTTGCATGTTATGAGGCATCCAATACGCTATATGGCTGCGTAATTTTATTATAGGATTGCTAGTAGTCAATGGTATTGAAAGGCCACTCAAGTTATATTGTGACAATAAAGCAACTTTCTTGTATTCAAATAACAACATAAGCTCTTCTAAATCTAATCATATAGATATTAAGTTCCTTATATTGAAAGAAAGATGTCACAGTGGTTTTGTTAGTATTGAACTTATAGGAACAAACTTCATGATTGCAGATCTGCTCACTAAGGCATTGACCCCAAGGCCTTTCATGAGCATGTTACTCATATGGGTGTTATTACATTTTATGCCATTTGATTTAGTGGGATTTCATGTTATATTTTTCATGCTCGATACCATACTTGACGTCGTGACATTAATATTCATTTTATTTTTAATTTTTATAGTTTAATGTGAAATCTATTCTCATTTGGTTAAGGATGGACCAATTGAAAATAGGCATGTATAGATCACATTACATGTATTTTCCATGCTACACATCCACACTTGATCTATGTCATTTAGTTAAGTTTATGCATGAGATCATTATGGGTTTAGTTACAAAAATGACAACGATTGCCCCTTTGGTTCTTGTGTTAGTGTAACTAATGAACATAATCGGTTTAGATGGCATATTTTCATTTTTGTGCACATAATGATTAGCTATAGAGATTGTAATTCACTAGTCATTCCATACACTCCCCAAATTTGAAAAAAAAAAGAGGTTTTGTATATGATGGTGGTTTTATTATGCGAGCATATGATTATGCAATCTAAGTGGGAAATTATATATTAGAATTTTAGACTATGCACTATGTGTAATACATAATTACAAATGCATATCGACATATAGAAGTACATGTATTGTGTGTGTGTGTGTGTGTAAAGTTTAATGACCTAATTGAAGTGATCTAATTTTATTTGGGGGTCAATTTATCTAATATAAAAGTGTGGAGATTAATATATAAATATGTGTAGAATTCCTAGAGTGTAATTAACAAGTTAATGATGGCCTAAATTGGTAATTACACATGTCCCTTATTGATGTATCAAACTAATTTTTATTCAATTTTACATAATTCCCATATATTGTTTTGTGAATACGTTCAATCAAAAGACTAAATTTCTGGAATTCTTCCTCTTTTCATCTAAACTTTCTTTCTTTTTGCTCATAGAGTACACTTCTATTATATTTCTTCTTCTCAAACGATCTTCTAGGCAAGATTTATTTCCAAGTTTTTATCATGCACGATTATTTACTTTGTCAGCATAATAGATAAATCCTCTCACAATCAAGAAAATTTTGTTTTGAACTTTAAACAAAACCTCTTGATCTTCAAACAAATTTTGAAAATTTTTTGAAATAGTTTTAAATAATTGTTAATTAAATTAGGGGTATTTAATGCTTTTAAAAATTTGACTTATTGAAAATTAGTAACTTAAAATGTTTTTGAAAGTTATTTTTTTTGCACAAAAAATTATAGAATGATTCCAAGCTATTAAGTTGGGGGATAGGCTAACAATGTATAGAAACTAGTTATTGTAATGATTAGTTTATTTGTCTCATAAGAGAGCAATTGAATTATTAGAATTTCTCTTCAACTATGATAAAGAAGATGTGTAAATATTTTATCTTCACCCTAAGAAAAAGAAGATATGTGAGATTTCTCTTCTCATAAAAGAAGGTGCATGTATGAAAGACTTATCTTTATCTATTAAAGAAGAGGAAAGTGAATTCTTAAGTGAAATTTAAAGTGTGATCCATGAAATGTAGACTAAATATTATTTAGTAGAATTACTATAACTTAGTTTTTGTCTCTCTTTCTTTAGTGTTTTTAATTATTATTGTAATTGTTTTATGATTATCGTGTATGAAATTGTTATAATTATTCTTTAAATTAATTAATTAATTTTTAAATAAATCTAAAATTAAACATATAATCACCCTCAAATTTTTGTTTAAAATAATTTTAAAAACTATTCTTTCTATGCAATTATAAAGGGATCGTTCAATTTAAAAATTTTATCAAATTTTTTATTATATCAATACAAATGATTCATTTATAAAATTGTTCATATTTTAATTCAAAATCTTGAGGTAGTAGATTATCAATTTTTTAATATAAATCAATACAATCCTTTTAATTACTGGATATTTTTTTTCTCCCCCTTATTTTCGAAATCGTATGAACACCATTTATAAATGGACATCTTGTTGAATTAAGCCTTGAATTCAATTAAGGACCTAAAGCTAATTTAGAATATTTTTACTTAATTATCTTAGTCAAGTAAATTATACTTATCATTTGTAAATACCTTCTTATTACAATTACAACCATATTTCAATCAGTTAAAACTTGCAATGATATTATATTTTCTTATTTAAAAAAGAATGATTCACATATAAAATGTTCGATTTATTAATTTAAAATTAAAAGATTTGGTCATTTACTATTTGTAATAAAAACCATTTTAATTCTTTTAACATAAACCAACCTTTAGACAAATTTAAACTAATACAAGCAATTTGTCCCTTCACATAAAGTTAAACAGGAAATATAGTCATATCCAATGATAAGCTCTTCTTGGAATCACATCACACTCTTCTTGGGTAAAGATAATATAAAATTGAGAACCTGTTGGACCTGTGACATTGACGTTTATTATATAATTAGGCATCCTCATTACTAAAAGTGCATTATCATCTAATCCACCTTCTAATTTTCTAACGACTGATTGGTCACTGTCATGGACCCGGCTTATTGCGATACCATCTCAGGAATCAGGACAACAGCTCTCACAGGAGATATCCAATTGAAACAAATGAAAAATAGTGTTAAAAGGAAGGCCGACTTTGATTTTGATATACTTATTTTTAAAAATAATTTTATTATTTAGAATTTTCTTTATAATATTAAAACTATTTTTAATTTATGTTTTATTATTTTATATTCTATTTTTAATCCAAATTATATTTAATAAAATATAAGAATAATTCTGAAAAATACATGTGCAAAAAAGCAGTATGTGGACCCCAAAGTTGACGTGGATACTAGATTAGAAAGGCCGAAAATAACTAAAAAATAAACCAAGCATCTAAAATCCCCACTCTATCTTGCTCTCTTTCTCTCAGTTCCTTTTGGTTTGTCGCTATCCTTCAATCGCTGTCTGGCAACCGTTCTGATCATCGATCTTCCGGTGCTGAATCTCCTGCGTTTATGGTTGTGATCCTTGTCTGAGAAAAGAAATGGCGATAGAAGAGGACGTGGAGAGCTGTGGAAGTAGAGCGGTGGACTCTTTCTCGCAGACGAATCCTCGTCATCAGAGGCAAAAACTTGAAGTGTTCAATGAGGTGCTTAGGCGAATTCAGGAGTCTAATTTTGAGGAGGCCAATCTTCCTGGTTTTGATGATCAACTTTGGCTCCATTTTAATCGCCTTCCTGCTCGGTATTGGGTTAATCTTACTCTTGATTTCTCTTCTCTCTCTATCTCTTGGCTTTTTTGTTGTTGTTTTTGTTTTATTTGGTTTGTTTGGATGCTAAGAGAAAGAAGAACTTTAGTTAGCAAAATATTGGTTGGAATCGTACAGCTAATAATCCTACCGTTTTGAATAGGCCTATTATGTGATTTCAAGGTTCACTTTTTTTAAGGTTTCCATTTTGTGGCTCGATTTGTCCTGTTAATTAAAAATTCACTGTTCATTTGAACATTGCAAACAGGAATTGAATGTTCTGAGGAGTTGAGGTGTATGCTCCTGACGTTCATGTCCTCTTTTGAAGATTTTTCGATTGTCTGGTTTGTAGGTGATTCGTCTTAAGCGATGTTGATTGGAGTGTTATCTTAATGAATTAGCTTACTGTTTGGAGTTTAGTGATTTTAAGTTGTAACTTCACGGCGATTTTTATGTTTAGAGCTTGAATTTGCTTGCTCCTATGCCTTCTAATGGGATCTCTTCTTGTTGTAGGTATGCGTTGGATGTGAATGTGGAGAGGGCAGAAGATGTGCTTACGCACAAGAGACTACTTGAGCTAGCAGAAGATCCTGCTAATCGACCAGCATTCGAAGTTCGACTTGTGCAGGTGAACATTTGTAGATCAAGTAGTTGTAGGCTTCAGTGTTCACCATGGCTGGTTTTCCTGATGAAATGTTTTCCGGGGATGTTGCTTTAACTTTGGATTGTGATCTCTAAACTCGTTTAAATTTGATTTCAATTTGAATCAAAATTACACTTCCATGTCTCCACTTTCTGTCTCCCCCCTTTTCTCATAAGCTTGCATGTCTTTGCAGCCCCTGATTAACAATCTTCGTTGCTGAGCTTTCACAAAATGTGGTTATCATTACGAGCATTTCGGTCACGTGTGACCAATTTGTTCTTTTACTTGTAATCCGTTTATCATTTCAACCTTCTTTTTATCCTAGGTTGCTACCAAGCTAAGTATATCTAGCCTAAGAGATATCTCTTTCAAAATTCTCATTCTATTGTACATTTAGTGATGAATTACAGGTAAATCATTATTCTGAAGGATATATGGTATCCAGCACATCATTTACTTTATAGTTTTTCTGTGCAGGTGTATCCTGTCTCAAATGGAAAGTCCACAGATTCTCTCTGTTCAGATGATTCAATGAAAGAAGATGCACAGAGTTCTTATTTTACAAGCAAACAGGGGTAACTTGTTAAAAGACTTTCTTATTAATTGGTGTTATGCACTTGAATTCAGCATTAAGCAATGTTATATGTGCTATTAGGTAATGTTATCCTTTCTCTACATATTCTGTCTGACTGCATACTTTTGTTTCCGTACATCTTCTGCAGTATCCATGCACCACCAACATTTGGGTCATCGCCTAATCTTGAGGCACTTGTATTTCAATCCCATAGATATCATACTAGAGATGAAAATGGCACATTAATCGCATATCCAATAATTACTCTGTAAGTATTTGACAACTTTACTCTTTGATTGCCATCTAGTTTGCTTGGGCTTTAGCTTTTTAAATTTGGAAAAATTTTGTAATATATGCTTGCTTTTTCTTCTTCTTCTTCTTCTTTTTTCTTTTTTTTTTGGTTTGTAAATAGGGCAAAGTATGTCTATTCTCCTTTCTGTTACCTTAGAAAATGTAATTTCTTTTTGGAACATTGTAAGCTCAAGATGCATCAAATAAATCCTATTTTTGAATGATTTTGTGCTGAAAGTTCTGCGAAATGTTTCTCTATGTGTTCTCCCTGTTGAAAATTATCTATTGCTTTCATGAGGGCTTTTGTATTCGGGATTGGAGATGCATAATGTCCATTGGTCAAGGCAATCTTCCTGCCTGCTGTTCTCTTTCATTCATTCAGTGCCTTTACTCATGTGATTTTATAATGGAATTATATAGGCCTATGCATGAGATCACCTTTTCAACGGTTGACAGGCCAAAGCTTCTTAGTCAGGTAGGTATACTCATTCCTTTGCTATGAAATATTTCTATATCTATTTCACGCACTGTGTAACATATTATAGGCTAAAAACTTTTAAAACTTTTCCAGTTGACTTCCCTGCTTGCGGAAATTGGGTTGAATATTCAAGAAGCCCACGCTTTTTCCACAGTTGATGGTTATTCCCTAGACGTATTTGTTGTTGATGGTTGGCCCCATGAGGTACGTGATTAAAATATTCAGTCTTGTATCATTTGATTGAAGTTTTCGCTGACCGGCTGAAAATAATTTGGATAATACTTATCCTGTCACATCAATTTAGCAAATGGAATATAGAAAGTCTACGTTCAATACTTTGAGCTAATTAATAGAAGGAACATGGGGGCCTTCAAATAGTTGAATAGATTTTTGAGGATTCTTTTGACGTTTTCCACCCAATGCTTTTGCACGTGCAACATGCTTAATTACTTCCTATGTCCACTTTCCTCAGATAATTGCCTTGGTGAAACTTATATTTCATGTTGCCATAAGCTTGACACATTTGTTATGGGAAAAAATTCAGGAGACAGAGGAGCTTAGAAATGCTGTGGAAAAGGAAATCTTGAAGGCAAAGGTTATTTCTCAGTGCAGTCTTTTCTTGATTTTGTCTTTTTTGAAATGCCTATCTTAAACATCCTCTGCTATGTTTTTCTTGAAACATTGTCATGTTGAGCTTCGGTTGAATAACTATGTGGATTTGTTCTTGTTATTTAATCCTTCTTGTTGAAACTTCTGCTTTTCTTTCTTTCTTTTATTTTAGTTGTAGTTTCAGTCACTCTGCTGGTTGTCCAAAGGACTTAAGTTACTACCGAACAAAATATTTTACTTTTCGAGACGATATTGCTCATCCTAATCCTCAATGGTCACTGAAGTCTTTTGATGTTCAGCTGCAATCACATAAATCGTAACTTTTGGTTCTTCTGGAAAAGTTAACCTGACACTGAGAGGTGCAAAGACTGATGGCTTATGATATTGTGATTTTAAATCCTACACAGACTATCCTCTTAAGTGCTTGAGAATTTTGAAAGTTGAAGTATGATGAATGCTTTGATTATATTATTGGACTTATAAGTGCTAATTGATTGTATGTGGTATTATCTGTGTATTTGATAAGTAAGATCACTGTATTGGTATATCTACTAATGTTTATGTTAATTTCTGAATTAACATGATAGAAACATGCTGCAACAATGTCAGTTATGCTTTTAACATTAGAATGCTTCGCAGGAGCAATATTCCACAAAACAGCCTTCTGTTTCTGCTGTATGCAAGCCTGAAAAACCTGGAATTGAATCCTTTCCTGAGTGCATTCAGATACCAACTGATGGAACTGATGTCTGGGAAATTGACCCCAATCAGCTGGAAATTGGAAACAAAGTTGCATCTGGATCTTATGGTGATCTGTAAGTTACTCTTCCAATTTCTTTCTATATCCTGCAAGTTCTTATGGTGATCTGTAAGTTACTCTTCCAATTTATTTCTATATCCTGCAAGTTCTTTGTTGACAATCATTCAATGACTTCAGGTACAAAGGTACATACTGTAGTCAGGAAGTGGCTGTCAAAGTCTTCAAGCCTGAGCGAGTCAGTGCTGAAATGCTTAGAGAGTTTTCACAAGAAGTTTATATAATGAGGTTTGTTATTTGTCCTTAAAAAGAAATTCCAGTTTCCGTGCTGAAGTACACTGTTTATCTTATGTTAGACTGAATGAATTGCAAAACAGGAGAAGAAAACAGCATCAGTCATTGGAAGGATCCATTATATTCCTACTATTATTAATTATCATCAAAAGGAATTTCCGTACCTTATTTAAAAATTACCCACCTTGTTCAATTTCATTTATACAATATTTAGCCACTGTAAGATAGGAAAGTTTGTCATCATTGATGGTCCCGCATTGCACCCTTTGTATATGATCATGTGTTGGCATATTGTATATTCCTCCCATAGGTGCTCCATTCTGTAGACTTTGCAGATGATGAATTGTGTTGTGTTTAATTTTTACTTAGGAATACTTAACTTTATTTGTCTCTCCCTCTCAGTAATCATTTTGTTTTGCAGGAAGATTAGGCACAAGAATGTTGTGCAATTCATAGGTGCATGTACCAGACCTCCACACTTGTGCATTGTAACTGGTGAGTCCTCAACAACCTTACATGTATGGTACTGGGTGCATGTGTGTCTAAAATTGTTAAAGTTGCTCGACATACTCTTGCTATCAAAGGATGCTTTTTTCTTCCATCAGTTCCTCTTGTTCCCATTATATATATCCATTGTGTGGGATGTTCTGCTAATATCTAGATTGTTAATATGTATGCAGAACCCAAATTAGACTAATTATTCCTGTTTCTCAAATTTATGAATAGTATTTGATATTTAGTATTATTTGGCCTTTTTATCATGACCAATTGTTGTGTTCTATATATTTCTGCTTTATCAGAATTCATGGCCAAAGGAAGCATATATGACTTTCTGCATAAACAGAAGGGTGTGTTTAAGCTTCCTTCTTTAATCAAAGTGGCGATTGATGTGTCAAAGGGTATGAATTATCTGCACCAGAACAACATTATTCACAGGGACCTAAAAACTGCCAATCTTCTTATGGATGAAAATGAAGTAAGAGCCTTCAACAATCCACTTGTTCCATCTTATGTGACTTGTGGACTGAAAATTTCTTTATTTTTGAGCTTCCATCTCATCTCATTATTCCAATTATCTTGATACCTTGTTGGCATCTTGTTGCAAGATTCATGTGTGTAGATTTCATGCTACGTTTTGTGATTTAATAACCTAAGAATCTTTAATCTCCCTTTAATACAAAGAGATCCATCTGTTTCAATGTCAATGTTTCTGCTCTCTGGATTGAAAGGCTGTTCTCTATTTGTCTTGGCATTATTTGTCCTGAAGGATAGACCATCTGCACAGGTTGTAAAGGTTGCTGATTTTGGGGTAGCTAGAGTGCAGATTCAATCTGGTGTAATGACAGCAGAAACTGGAACATACCGCTGGATGGCTCCTGAGGTGTGCCATTTCTTGTATCCAAAGTTCCTCATTTCTTGTTTGGAAAAACATGAAAGCAGTTGTTGACATCAGTGAAGTATAATTGTGAATGACTTTACACAACAAGGGTGATGGCTTGGTGATTACTTAAGTTTGTTTGTAGTTCACCCTTGGATCATTTTACAAAGACAATTAACATTTTTTTAATTATATTTGGAGTTGTTGCTTACTGACATTGCTTGGTGAAGGTGATTGAACACAAACCATATGATCAGAAGGCAGATGTCTTCAGCTTTGGAATAGTACTGTGGGAGCTTCTAACAGGAGAAGTAAGTGCGGTAGTTTAAAAGATGGAACAAGTTTAAGATGCCATTGTTTATTTCAATTCCTAGAATTGATTGATGTTACAGTTATGATGGCATATATTTTTGTTAAGCATTATGTTCTACTTGTGTTACTCTTTATCTCAGCTTCCTTACTCATACTTGACCCCGTTGCAAGCAGCAGTAGGTGTGGTGCAAAAGGTAAGTATATATTATCGCCTTATACATTTTGTTCTGTTTCAGATTTCCAATTTACTTGATGGCAATTGCCACAGGGATTACGTCCTACAATCCCCAAGCACAGTCATCCAAAAGTTGCAGAGCTGCTAGAGAGATGCTGGCGGCAAGATCCAAGTCAAAGACCTAGCTTTTCAGAAATTTTAGATAGTCTTCAACATATGGCCAAGGAGGTACTGAATTGCTTTGCATGCACATTTGATTTCGTCAAACATGTTAATTATTTTCTTCATACAGATTACAGATGAGAGGGAAGATCGCTGTAGGGATCAATCATCCGGTGGCTTCTTCTCAACACTGATCAGAGGTCACCGTTGAGTTGCAAGACGACATTACTATGTTAATAATGCCTGCACGTGTCAATCACTGTCCATGGAGTACATATTTTTCAATTGTACAGTGCTTGGTTTCAGCAGAGTTTTAGCATTGTCATTGTTCTTTGTCCTTTAATATAAGCTGAGGCTTTTCTATGTAGCTTGTCTTCATTCCTAAACATCCAGATCAGCTCCTCTGTTTTAGTAGCTTTGAAATGCTTTTGTCTTTGACTCGTAATTGATCTATCTATTATGTCTATATTAGCGAGCAACAATTGGGAAATGGGTCAAGACAGGGTCATTGTTACACATCCTCTGGAAAACCTTAAAGAGTACAAACAGTTAAGAGATACTCATACAACAGCTATTAGTCATCACTGCACCTGCTTAGAAGTTGCCTAGCTCGAACGCGAACCTGCAACCTGACTAATGCATGCATAAAATGCTGGGCTACACGAGCTTGCTTTCTGACATACGCACCTCGGGCCAGCGCCTGTAGCTTCACCAGGCTTCTTAGTGCCCTGTATGCCCGTCTCGCCTGTAAGGACACTCGAAATTGTCAATAAAGCAGGAAGCCTATTCTCATATGATAATGGCAAGAGTTTGGATGGCATTACAAGATGACCCCTGAAAATTGCTTGGATTTTAATGGCAGCATCATCCTCTCCGGTAAGCTCTTTCCTTGAAGGTGATGATATGATTGAGTCCTGGAAATTGAGCATCTCTTCTGTGACATGACTAGCTACTCCTGATGTTTGTGGACCTGAGCAAGCAGCATTTGAACGAAAGATGACGATGTTCTTGTGAGATGTTCTCAGGAATTTTCTCCTGACTCTGTTGAACCAGTTGCGAGGCGTTCTCATCTTGGGTTTGGTAGTTACTCTCGCTTTCACTGAGCTGGGACTCCCATCGCCCTTGTCACATAAAAAGAAAGTATAGCAGGCAGGCAGGCAGGAATTCGCGTAAAAGGGAGGACTTTGGAGACGTGCCCACCATGTTTGGTTAGCTTTGTCCAGACTCCAGTCTCCAGAGACTTGTTTTACTTGTCAAGGTTATCAGTTACCAAGAACGTGGCTGGATGTTTTCATTTCATCTCTCTCGTTATTCAACCCTCAATCCTTCTGTCAACATGTTTCTAGGAAGGCTAAACCTTTAGTCGCCCATCCAAGCGATTACTCTCCTTTAAAAACTAGGAACGCTCATATTACCCTCTACCGGTCTTTTTCTTTTTAAAAAAAAAATAAAAATATTCTCATTGTTTTAGCCTTTGTTTGATAGGTTTTTTATTGGTTAAATTATTTTAATAAAATAATCGTAAAGTTAACTTTTGCACAGAATGTATTAAAAATAAAATTTTAAAAATTGTTACCCAAGTGAGGATGGTATACATATTGATCAGACCATATCAAAGCCAACTCAAAACCAGATTATTTTAAAGAAATTTTCTCGTTTATACGGACAAATGTGTTAAATTTGAATTGACTTGGATTATAATAGTTGTATGCATGTTCGTACGTGCTCAACAATTAAAATAATTTGATAAATATTTAATTAATTTTCTAATTTCTAATCTAACATGATATTTTTAAAATAATGCTACAAAGAAAATATGCAGCATTTAGCTCATGCTAATTAATAGGTCTATTTTCTTTTTCTCAAAAAGACAGAACTTGTGATAGACGGATTTGTTACAATATTTTTCTTGAATCAAAGTTACAAAACATTAATTAACTTTTTATCATTATTTACGATATTAAATAAAATTAAATTAATGACAACCTAAAACATTATTCTTTTAGGGTTTGAAAGGATTTGATTACCTAAGATGTCAAGTCTATACTGCATAACAGTTGAATTAATTGGACACCTAAAACTGATATGGCAATTTGTAGTAAAACTACTTCATGGAATTAAATCATAGAAACAAATAAACAAGGAAAAATCCAAATTTCTCATAATAAACCTTAACTTTGAAACTAGTCGTATATGCGCATTATGATTCACCAGTATTAATTTAGGTAAAATTTTAATGTTTATAATAAAATATTTTAATGTTTTAAAATGTAAAGAAAATTTAATTTTCAATCTAAGAATTAAGATTTATAATCGTTGATTATGTTAAGATTTTATAAGTTAAATATTATATAATTTTTTAAAAAAAATTTTGAACTTAGTGGTAACTAAGTTCCGCACAAAAATAAGCCCTAAAAATCTCTGATATCTTTATTCTCTTTTACCATTCTTCATTTTATCGCTTCCCTCAGTATCTTCCACATGGTTCTCTACCGTATCTTATCGCTTTCCTCCACACCATCTGCCTCTCCTTAGACCTTCTTCAGTTTAAAAGTCCATCTTCTTTACCATACGGTGATCGAAAGCAGCGTTGAGATGAGGCAAGTTCATGGGGTTTCGGAGTAGTCCGCTCCTACATGTTATATTCATAAATCAAACATGTCATGAATATGGTAAAAACATTTTCAAATTTCAATACATTAGTTTTATAATTTTTATATTAATTGTAATTAGTATTTATCTATAAAATATTTAAAAATATTATTAATAAAAATAAAGAGATAATAATTATTTCAAATTTATATTATTACAATTTTTAGAGTTCAATTTGAAGTAAAATTAAAAATTATATAGTACAATATATTAAGAAATTATTTTGTAATTTTAAAAATTATCTGAAACGACATATAATATTAATCGATATAAATACCGTACTGTATCAAAATTAAATCTGACACAATATTCATAACATTGTTTCCGTCCATTTAAAGTATTGTTCAAGATATGAGATTTATTTGTCATAGATCTATTCTAGTAACGCTAGTTTAGAAGGAATAGCAATTTCAAGATGGAGATAAAATTATGATTTCAAAGAGTGAAGTCTTAGCTATTTGTCATATTCAATCACCAACTTTTATGGTTTTTATAATTTATGAAAACTGGAAAAAAACCAAAACTAAAAATAAAAACCATAAACTCAAACAAACATTTTTTTTACTAAATTTGAAAACAAAAATTAAAAACTCAAAACATAAATAAAAACAAACAAATACTAAATAGCTTTGAAAAACCATATCCTATTAAACTAAATAAGTAATTCATGGGTTTGATATTGATTCAACTTTCACATCAAAGTTTGTTAGCTTTTGAAACTTTACGAGTGTAAAATATTTATGAGTCTGGTGTCGGTTACAATTCTGATTTGATTATGTTTCTCAAACATCCTTAATCTAGTGCAAGACCAACACCCAACATCAAAATAACGCTAACTTATGTTATATTTTGTTTTTCATTCTTTAATTTTCTTTAAGCCTTATTCTTCATATGTTAAGCATATTTTATTTTTAACATCATGTAGAAAAGTGATCAATCTTGGCATTTGATTCATCTTGAATAACCTCATAATTAATCTTTGCGAAGCTATTTGCATACATTTAGTCTTTGTCTTAACCATTAGACCTCCAATTCTTTGCAAAAGATCATAAGAATAGTTGGAAATATGTGATGATGCAAGCTAATCTCAATCATTCCCTTCTTTTCAAAAATGATTGGTCCTTTAATCATCTATTTAAAATCAAGATAAAATTAGAAACATTAAAATTAGTACTCATATTATCATAATTACTTGGCACATCTAGTTTGTAGGCATTGTCATTGATCGTTTATGACACTTGAAAAGGTCTATCTCCTCTGGGTTGCAACTTAGACTTCTTTTGTGCATGAACCTTTCCTTATACATGTGAACCTAAACCTAATCTCTAAGTTCTACCTCTTATTGACTTGACATAAATGTCCTTATCAAAATTTACCTTAAGCTTACTGTACAAATTAGCACTTTCATTAGAAGGAAAAGGTAAGATATCCAAAGAGGTTAGAGGATTAAAGTTATACACAACGTTAAAAGGAGCATAAGAGGTAGTAGAATGAACCAACCTATTGTATGCTAACTTAAAAAGTGGTAAATATGTCTTCCAGTTTTTAAAGTTCTTTTAAATAATAGCACATAACAAAGTATTGTCTTACTAACTACTTCAATTTGTCCATTCATTTAAGGATGTACAATAATAGAAAATAAGATTTTAATTCTTAACTTATCCCAATAAAGTATGCTAAAGTTAACTTAAGAGTTTAATATTTTAATCACTCACTATAATTCTGGGTATCACTCATTATAATTATGGGTAATCTTTTAAATATATTATTTCCTTAAAGAATAAATCAACAATATATGTTACATCACTAATTTTAAAACATGCAATAATATGCATTATCTTATTAAACCTATCAACAACAAAAAATATGATTTCCTTACCTTTTTCATAATAACCATTCTTTAAATTAATTTAGAAAACATATATGAACCTTACAATTTATCAAGCATATTATCTAACTTAGGGATATGATGTCTATAATTTATAGTGATGTTATTGTTAACTCAACAATCAACACATATGTGCCATGTTTTTATCATTCTTTGGCACCAAAATCAAGAGAACCAAACATAAACTAAGACTCACCTTATTAATCCCTTTTGCACAAACTCATCCACTTGCCTTATCTCCTTTGTATCCTCAAGATTGATTCTATAAGCTATTCTAACAAGGATTGATGAATTGGAAATAAAGTTTATTTGGTGTTCTATACCTTAAAAGAGGTAATCCATATAGTATTTTCTCGAAAAATAGATATGCAAATTCTTGCAACTAAGAAACAAACACACTAGGCAAACGAGTGTCAAGATTGTTAGCTTAAAAACAAACATCCTTATACAGAAAGTATAAGTAAATGATATTTTGCTAATATAGCACTCTTAATCTTACTAATTCTAGCAAAACACTCTCTTACTTTTCTCTTTATTTTATGCTCCATACTTTGAATTTTTATTTTTATTTTTATGACACTTTACCATGTTTTTTAAACATATTTTTTGCACATACTCACTTTTTTTAATCCCTCTTTTCATTACTAGTTTTTTTCTCTCATCTTACACTCTTTAGCTATCCTAATATGATCCTCATATGCCTTTTATAGTTTGAGAGGTATTAATATAATATTTAAGTTATTCATTATAAAAGAGTATTTAAACTTGTACCTATCATGAGT
>JANQAP020000571.1:1921864-1932411 GCA_026874005.2 Erythroxylum coriaceum
AATCAATCCTGAAATAGATGTCAAGTCTTAGATGCTAGTCTCCACCAGCCGGCTAATATTCATAGGTGTCACATATCTTCTTGATCCTCCAAACATTGACAGAGCAGCTAGCCGGGAAGCTGCTGCGGTTGGGTGAAAACGGTCCCAGAACAAGTACTCGCGTCGATTTGAACAAAGGGCTGGGTCTAATCTTGAGTCACAGGGAAGTTCTCCATTGAAGGTTCCTGTCCCACAGCACGCATTTTTAACATCTTTCATGCCTGCAAAAAGGTTTCAGAAGATTGAAATTGTTCATTAGAAGGTTACCGAATTTTTTATAATGGAGAACTGTTAAAGCATCTATTTTGCATGTCAAGTTTGGGACTGAAATGCTTACCAAAGACCAAAGGATTTTCCAAGACATCACTTGTCATTTGAAAAGAATTTGCAAGTGAGTATTTCACATCTGCGAATTCGGAGCTCCAACTCTTTAAAAGGGCCTGAATGGTTACAAAGAAAGCTACAGCCAAGTCATTCATTTCCTTGATGCAGGCATCGGATTTCAGAACTGCTCGGGGACTAGGACAACATCCAATTGGCGGAACGCTTACAATTACAAACTTTCGAGCTCCCAAATCATACAGATTCTGCCATATTAACACATAATAGTCATTTTCCCATTCAGGAACCCCTATGAGATTGAGGAAGAGCTGTGAGTCAAAACCTGTAAATGCTTTGTATAGTTTGATTGTAGAAATTGCAAGAATTCTGGGGCACTGACATTAGTAGTTCGGTAAGGAATAGCAGCTGAGAACTCATACATGTCAGCTGAGAACTCAAACATGTCATTGCTTCCGGTGCTAATTAAGAACAATGACTGAGAGAGCATCCTGGCAGTGCCATTTGGACTCAACATCTCTGAGATGTTGCCATGAACTGTTGAAAATTGCTGGATTTGCTCTGCCAAGGATACCACCTTCCCGTTTGAATTGAAGGAGAAAAAAAATCAGAACTTGAAAGTCAGTTTTTGCATGATGAGCACTTGTAGAATATAATGAAACCAAAAGAAGAAAATAAACTAAAATATGTTTCAGCTAGCAGTTGATATAAAGATAGGAAGTTATTACGAATCCATGTCCGGTGCCGCTAAGAATTCCTGATCCTCCTGAGGCGAAGTTGACACCCTCGAGAATTCTCTGCCTGAAAGTTGAATAATTGTTGACAAGAGACAGGAAAGGTGGTGGACTGGTAGTAAAACCCAACAGCCTGACTGTCCAAGCAACCAGTGAAGGTTATGTACAAGCTATTCTTACTTATTATATTGCCGTGTATATGTACAGTAGCTGCTAAATCTGATTCTGTTTTTCTAACTGAACATAGTTCTTCCTTTTTTACCAAACTTTAGTCACTAAAACATGGAGGCCCTCTAGACTCATTCAGAACAAGAACATAAGAATCATTTTACGTTGAAGAATTTGCTTAGAGAACAGGCTAATAGGGGGTAAATTTGCAGTCAGTATCAGTTGATACATACCGATCTGATCAGCCGTATTGTAACCATTACTAAATCTTCCCGTTGGAATCGAAAAAGGATAATCAATTCCGTTAAATGGGAAGTTCGATTTTGCGGTGCTTTCATTTAAAAAATCATTGGTTCCAACATCAAATATTGAGTCACCAAATATGAACGCTGCAGGTACTTTATGGATACCAACTTCAGCCAAGCAAAGAGCCACAAGGCTCGCTGAGAAGTACAAAAAGAAGAAAGCTGAAGTAAATCTGTCCGCCATAATAGAATGTGATATTTTCAAGCAATGGCCAGGTGAAGCCCCTCGACCTTGAGTGTTCTGTTCTGAACTTGATTTAATTAATTTATAGGCACAAGAGACCTAGGGAACACCGGCCATTTTATTATAAAAAAGTATCTATTATTTAGATTCCTTTTATGGTTATCATCATTGATATTAACTAAATTACTATAGTATATCAACAAATAATTTATGGAACGCATGAGTAATTTAATTAATATAAGCTACAATAATCATGAGTATTACTAAAATGATGGTCATATCATCGAATCTTTTTAATATTACAAAAAATTAAGGAATCATTATTTTGTTAGTTTCATAGTCATCATAGTTACCAAATTAAATATATATATCATAAATTATTGGTTGGTGTATATTAATAATTTAATTAGTTATAATGGTCATGAGTAACACCCAAATAATGATCATATGATTAAATAATTTCAAAGTTATAAGTACAATAGCTAGTAATTTTAATAGTAAGGAGAAAATAATTTATTTAAAACATAAATTATAGATAAATTAAGATAATAGATAGAAAACATTAAATTTAATTGTTATTATAAAAATCTTATGTTGATTTAGTTAAAATGAAACATATTTAATTTATGTTCAATATTTATATAAATTATTTAATATTTCAAAATCAGTTTAAATAGTGATGCTAACTTCTTCACTAATGTTGTTTGTGACTCATATAAACGGGTGTACAATCTTGGCCCACTTCTGAAAGCACACGAGTGTTGTTTTCATAAGTCTTTGGATGCAACATGACCTTGTGCCAAGGGGTGTTCTTTTCTGGAATGCAAGAGCGAAGATACGAGATTGAACACGGAAGTGTTAGTGTAACAAAGGAGTTTCTGAAAAAAGGCATGAATTGACTATAAGTGCAAGCAACTTGGACTTAATAGGAGTGATTATCCAATAAAAAGGGAGCCCGGTGATGAAAGGAAACTTGATGATTCGTCAAGATATGCTAAGATAGTGTGGAGTTGGAGCTCGGATTGTAGTAATAGAGATGTAACATTTTAACTAGTCAACTTCAAAACTCATAGATATTAGATACGAGATGCTTACATCACATTACACCAAACAAGGATTGATTTGTGTCATATACATCAAACAAGTTTGGCATTGTCCAATTAAGAGATGGTAAAGCTTGCAAAATTGTCAGAACAAGAGAAGTTAGGATCAAGATCTTTAGTGATATTTTTAGTATGTTGAGTTGTGTTCGGTATGTACCAAATCTAAGGAAGAGCCTAATCTCTTTAGACATCTACATATGAACAAGTCTAGATATAAAATTGATGAAGATAATATTAAGGTAGTAAAAAATATGATAATCGCGATAAAAGGTCAAGATTGGCAAGAAACATTCACAAACTAACAAGGAGAAATCGTAGGTGAAAAAGTTGCATTAGTGATGTTGAAAAAAAGATAATACTATGTTATACCATATACGACCTGGTCATTTTAGTGAGCAAAAAATGTTAGAATTTTATCAGGGGAACTTACTAAAGGGTGTCAAATATTGGAAGTTAAACTTTTACAAGTTTTATGCGCTTAGTAAAAAAATCTAAGATAAATTTCAAAGGTGCAATGTTTAATGAGCAATATATATTAAAATAAACATATGGAAATGTTATGCCAAGGTCACTAGAGATCAATGCTACATCAAAGGTGGTACATGTAAATTAAAACAGTCTAGAATAAATACTAAAGAGACTAAAACTTCTGATTTAGGAAATAAATCAATTTTAGGAGAAGAGCATAATAGCTAAGGATAGAGTGAGATGTACCATTAGGCTATCAAGTATATGTTATTAAAACAAAATCAATCTCATATGCTTTTATCATTAGTAATAGGGATTTGTCTACTTTTTAAGGGCACATCATCAATCAGGGTCATTTTTAGTATTTTATAGGCCTGGACAAAGTAAAAAAAATAGGCCCCTATTTTTACCTATTTTTGTGCTCTTATAAAGAATAAAAGAATTAAAATATGGACCTTTTGTTGTTCTTTATAAAATTAAGAGTAGGCTCTTTTTTATTTCATTTTATTTTTATGAGTAAAAATGGCTCTATTTTACTATTTATGAGGATAGGTCATAGCGGGCGCCCAAGCTGCCCTTACTCAGGGTCGGCCTTGTCGTCAATAAGGAGAAAGATAGATGGATAGATGATGTAGTGAAGGATGTGACATTTTATAAGATCAAGAAGTTGCTTGCAAGTTGGCCATATCTTATTAGAAAAAATTCATGCTCCGAAGAATGCAACTAACATGTTGATAGATCATATTATAATAGAATACTTGAACTTGATTAATATCTTAAGATGTTAGACATAGTAACAACCTAACGTATAAAAAAATATTCTCTAAAGTGAAGATTTTTGTGTATGGCTCATATACAAGGACATGCAATCTTGGAAACATTTTCTTGGGATGTATTAGACGAACATGATATATTCGTAAAGGTAGAGATTGTTGTGTATAGTTCATATACATAAGTATAGTTCATATACATTAGTATACAATATTAGGATATTTATAAAAGAATGTGAGTCTTTCTTGTTAGCTCAAGGCTTAATGATTTTGATGATGATCTTTCAAATTGGATTTATTTTCTTCTATTGCTAACAGGTTAATTCTTTAAAGGAAATAAAATCATATGATAAATGTTTTTTTTTCTTGCAGAAACCTTCTTTATGAATTTACCTGATTTATTAGAAATGATTCCACAATATCTGGAAGGATCTTACAAATCACAATCAGCTCCGTGATATGTTCATTTGTCTTAATGTCTGAAAGATTTAATCAAATATGGTATTGAAGATTCAAAGTCAATTTAAGATATAAGAGAAGCAACCGCTAGTTTGAAGAAGATGTTTATTTAAAGAAGAGCCACTGCATTTGTATTAATTTGCGAATGGGGATATACGCCAGAGCTTCAAAATACATCAATAGCATCAATAATCTTGAAAGTCATATTATTATTAAATCTCTTGTGCTTTAGAAAGTGGAAAATCTTTTGAGAGAGATCATTGAAGCTCATATCGACCAAATTATATTTTCATCTATTGAGAGCTTGTAGAGACTAGATAAATACTACTAGTATAGAAGGTTGAAGAACCTTGAAAATATGTACTTGTGAGCTTGGAGAGGCTCGTCAAATTACTGTTTGGATTTTCTTAGTGAAACACTCAAGTTAGATACTTAGGGACTGGACGTAGGGTTAGATTGTAAGCCGAACTAGTATAAATTGACCACGTTCTTCTCTCTCTTATCTTCTTTCAATAACTTGCAAGAGGTTCTTTTTATTTTAACAGGCACCTTCTGTTTTAAATTGTCTTAACTGAATTTATCCTTTAGCAGACTTATGTCGCTTAACAGGCTTCTATTAGTTAAATAGGGTCCTATCGCATAACAAGTTCCTCTTGTTTTATAGGCTCCTATTGTTGTTTTAAACTATAACAAACCTCTGTCGTTTTATTCGAATTAAAAGTATCTCTTGCGTGTATTTGTTTTACCATTTCTTAGAAGTCTTTAGATGAATACGATGACATGTGCTATTTCAAAATATAAAGGTACAAACAGGAGATAGAACATAAACTTGTTATTAGAGAAGATTTTTTGAATAAGGACATTCTCGGGAACATTAGTGGGTCGAAACTCATGTTCATGTGCACAAAAAAGTGGTGAATTATATGACTTGGAATACGAGTGCATCTATACCCGTGTTCTATTTTGAAAAGAAGCAATGAGATATATCCTTGACTGTATTCGTGATAGATAATCTTATTTAAAACATATTTTTGGATGCATTGATTATAAACTTTAAAAGAATTCTATAATTTATTTATTAAAATTGTTTAAATTAAATGAAGTTTGATAAGGGATAAGTTAAATAGAACAATATCAGTTAGAATTTACGTATTAATATAATTGTAATAAACCTAGTTTCATAAAAATAGAAATTTGTAATTTTAAAAGTGAGATTCAATTAAATAGTAAACTTGGCCGATCTTGAATTCTGAAGATGTAAGTACACCAAAAGTAATGAAATTTCATTAAAATCTTCTTATAATTCTGAAGATGTAAGTACACCAACAGTAATGAAATTTCATTAAAATTTCTTATACCCTTATCTTTTTTTTCACTTTTACTACAGATTACTTTCTCAAAAAAAAATAGCTTGAGTCAATAAAGAGAAAAACAAACTTACGCGAAATCCGCCATCGGTGGAAGGAGACTTGGGAGCACTACTTATTCTTTATTTATCGAATAAACGAAACTGCAGTGCACTGAAGTGCACCAGATTTTTCCAGTGATACATCAGTGGTCTAGCAACTATATATGTTCCCCCTATAATTCTAAATTGGCCAACATACAAGCCCTAATTTATCTTGAAATTCCCAATGTACTGTTGCCTCCCAAGAATTGCAAATAACTTTTAAGCTTTTAATGCACTCTTATGGTAAAAATAAAATATGCAATAAAATTAGACACTTTTTGGTGGGAAATCCAAGAACCCGCTCTTTGAGTAAAACAAGTGAAGCAATCATCCTTTTTCCAATAGTTGGAAATGTATTACTTAGCCTCCTTGGAGCTTCCTTGTGCCCTCTGCAAATGAATGCTTAGTTATTTAAGGCAATGCACCTGGACCTTGTAAGTCAAACACAAAGTTTTTTTTTTTAATGAAAAAGAATTGTGATTATATTTGAACTAAATCCATGTTACAACGATTCCAAAGCTTTAAACTATCATCATATTGCACTATGATCCGAGAACAAAAATTTCCTAAAAAAGATAATATGACTATTTGCATGATAGACAACAACATGAAATAATTATAGGCACTACTGAAATTTCATCTATATAAGAAAGTTAAATACAAAGTTACTAACAACCGAAGATGCCAAAACTTCTACCGTCAAAAAAAAAAAAAAAAGAAGATGCCAAAACTTCCAAGATTATACCACCAAAATTAGTCAAGTAGGAGGATGTTAAACGTATGAAATATGATTAACAGTTTTTTATAACAAGGGACACCCATAATTGTTATCTTGAAAGGTCTACATTAAATAAAATTTTAAGAATACATAATTATCTGTTAATTATATGTTTCAATTAATTATATAAATTTGACTTAAATTAATTAATAATAAATTCTAATTAATTAATAATATTTGATCTTTATCTCTTAAAGATACAAATATTTTTACCTCAAATTATTCTAATTGCATATCCTTGTTTTTACCAAACCGAGTTTATACTATGCCATATTCACTGGCGAATATTTAAAGACGAAATTAAGAATAACGCGCTGATGATTTTGTTAGAATTTCTCAAAGGATATTGTCCGGGTTGATATTACTCATCCTATTAAATGAAACTAACTCTTTAGTAGTGGTTCGATTCGTAAAAAGAGACTTTTCAGCTTCTAATAACCCATTTATAGACCTTGTGTTCCATAGCATGGCTACGGTCTTCACATAAGTCTATTATTAATCTACTGTGTTGAATCAATCCCATCTTGTCAGCATAAATAATAGGTAACTTAAGTTAATTTTATCAAAAAATTAAACCAATGATTTCATTTATTTAATTCAATATAAAACATCTAAATAAATTTAATTTAATTTGATCGTAATAATATTTTAAAATTACAATGCTTATTAAAAAAGTTAAAAAATATCAACATCTCTTTAGAATAATATTTTAATAAACTATTATATATAAAAAAAGTAACTTAATTTTTAAAAAATGATATTTTAAAATCAAAATTTGTTTCAATTTATTTAAAATTTTAATTTAATATTAATAAAAATATGATGAATTTAGTGTTAATGTATATTGATATTTTTATTATACAATAGAAAAGGTTCAAGTCCTCTGACCAAGGGTAGCTTCGTTGGTATCAGAGCCATAAGTGTTATTGATAGTGACCATAATATTGTCAATGAAAGTGAGTAGGGAGGTATCGTAAGATATGAATCCATTACCGAGTAACTTTGTTCATCTTTCTTCTACCTTATCTATAGCTAATCTTCCTTCTATTGTGAAATGTACCTTGTCTAATCATATAAAACACTTTGTATAAATAATTAATCTTTCTAAACAAAATCGTATTTTCAATACTTCTTTACCTTTGGTTAGCCCGTACAGTATATATTCTCGTGATAGTTCTTAGACAAAGAGTATCCACACTATCGTCTCCAGACTCCGTCCTAAAGTAAAATAAATCATCTAGAGTTCTCGTTTAGAACAGTGTGATTTGCAAGCAACCTCAATAGTACGTGAAGCTTGAGATCCCAAAGAACTCATCTCTTTTTAGAGCGAGTAAAACCATACACACCTACATGTTGGAGTTATACGTCTTGTTCTCACCCTTCATGGAAGAAAGGGAATACTTGCTACAGCCGGGATATCTCTTCTAGACACTACCTACATAACGTACAAAAATGCACTAATTGGTACCCTGTTCACAACACTCAACAATGGAAAGTGTCATCCTCACCATCGCCCCTGATTTTAACATCAAGCTAGATGATCCTACTTTGTTTGAACAACTTTAAGTTCAGATCCAGATCATTGGAGTAGAGCAAGATCCTACAGCCATTATGGTTACTCTTCACCACCAGATGATCTATCGTTTGGAGAATCATGTCATAGATCTCAACTTTCCAAACTCTACTTCTAATGCCTTGTACATGGTAGCAGACAGAGCTCATGATCAAACTACCATTATCTAGATCCCGAAGCAGTTACCATCGGTGGAGCTTGAAAATTTGATGTCGACTGAATAGATTGCTAACTACCAAAAAGTGTTCCATGGCCCTCACAGACATTCCTTGCACACCACTACTCCACCTATTTTGAAGACCTTACGAGATGGAACTGTGAAATTTATCTACTCTAGGCCCAATGAAGATCAAGCTGGACCATCACATACATCAAGCCCTGCTCTGATAATACAAATAGTGTTCTCTCACAGAGAAGGAAAAGATGGACCTTCAATCTATTATTTCAAATCTGATGGAGAACCAGGCTATGTTATTCATCATCGTGGACATTTTGTCTGGGATGTAGACCCCTTTATGTGTGAACCTGACTATGAAGTATGCCTGAATCCTGATTCAGACTGTGATGATGACGATGATGAGTTGTATAATTGATGAAAGAGGAAGAAGAAGAACAACAGAAAGCATATATCTACTTGTCGGCCTACTCAATCAATTCACTATCACTATGAAGATTGTGATGATTCTAAACCTTGAATTGACAATCCAAGCCCACGACCCAGGAGTATTCATGAAATGCTTAAAGCAGTTGGCAAGGAACCTTTGTCATATCTATAGTCAATCTTTAAATATCCTTAGCCAGTTATTCCTTCTATTCTAGTTGTTCCTACTCCAACCGTTCCGTGCATGATGGTTAATCCTTATAAGGAAGATTTTCCTCCACTGGAGAGATGAAGTAATGATTAATAAAGGGCTATCTCTAACCCTTATATTCGTGCCTCTAGCATAAGTTCTCATTGAACTATGCTTTCAAATCCTGTTGATGAAACTCTCAACTGGTAGACTGATAATGTTTTGGCCTAAAACAAAGTCCTTCGACGAATTGATTCCAAACTTGATGGTTTGACTCACCATACATAGGCTATATAACAATGAGTTGATACAGTCTTTGCAGAGATCCAAAAATTATACAAATCTTACAAAGCTTAAATGGCCCAACTCGATGCGACTCTTCGACACTATGTCGATACTCAGTATTTTGGCCCTAATTTCACCACTAAGGAGTAAGAACCACTACAAGAAAATCATAAATTGTTGACAGAAACTTACCGACAGAAACATATACTGTAGCTAATTAGAGACGAAAAATCAATATCTGTTGGTAACACTATCGTGAAAAACTCCATTTTGTGACGGGCAAAAATTTCGTCATTAAAAGTGGAGGGAAAATATCCTGGCAAATTTTTAGATGGAAGATAGCGACAAAAAAGTCATAATAGTCGGTAAATTAGGTGGGAATGTTTGCCGCAATAAACTAGCATCGGGGACTTACCGACGGATCCATGTTCTGTCAGTGAATTGCTGACAGTATAACCGCTCCGTCGATAAATTTATGCATAAATGTTTGGTTCAATAATCAAGCGTCGAGGTTTACTGACTATAATGTATTCTGTCGATAAACTTCCGACGGTCTGGCCACTTCGTTGTTAGCTTAAACTTAATCGTTTTAAATAAATTGAAAATGACACTCCGTTGTTGGCTTCAGCTTAATTGTTTTAAATAAATTAAAAATGATGTCGTTTTCATTCGACGTTAAACACATCCGGAACCTTCCCCCCATTTTCTCCTCTATGTTTTCGCCCTCTTTTCTCTTCTCCTCTCCATCACTCATCATCGTGGGTCATCGTCGTCGCTCGTCCTTTTCTCCTCGTCGTCGCTCACCCATCGCATGTCATCATCGTCGTCTTCCTTTAATCGTCGGTTAAGGTAAAATTTTGTTCTTTAATTGTTTTTTATGACGTCGATCAGTTTTGTTTATTACTGTGTTTTGTGTACTGCTTTGATTGTCATTGTCTTCTTTTCTTTGTTTTGGTTATCCGCTTTGGTCGTCGGACTCTCTAGCTCCGTCATCTTCTTCCTTCATATGCTTCAGTGACTTCTTCTACATGTCGGTTGAGGTAAGTGGGTTTTGTTATTTACTGAGTTTTTGTCTACTTGGTTTAATTTGGGTATTTGGTT
>JANQAP020000571.1:2113366-2123571 GCA_026874005.2 Erythroxylum coriaceum
TTCTCGTATTCAACAGCTGTTTCCATGGATCCAAACGGCAACGTACAGCCTCGTCAGAATCCGGCTGAACCATAATGCAAATCTGATGCTCACAAAATGCATAGATAAATATAATCCAATAGGCAAGTAGAATGTATAAACACTTGAAGAAGGATGGGAATATTCTGAAAATTATTTTTTGTTGTACCATTTACTCAATCTGGAGGGAAAGAAAAAATAGATTATATATAGGAGTAGAGAGGGATGCTCTAATGTTGGGGGACTAGCTCATAATACTCAATCCAAAATCAATCAAAGAATGAAAAGTCTATGAAAGATCTAATGCTTGCGATTTATAGTTGAGTTGGAATATATGTTTTGTAAGGTCTGTATGGCTTAATGTCAAACTTGTTCTCTTGTCATTCTACTTTGTTTAGCTCAGCTTGAGTTAATAAAATTCATTCATTTTACCAAAAAAATTTAACATTTTAATACATACATAGAAGTAAAAGTAATGGAATCTTGTTAGATTTATTGTTATATTAGCATTTAAAATTCAAATTAATAAAAAATTCATCTTAATTTATTGTAATTTAATTTATCACTAAATTTATGATGCAACATTTGCTATGATATATCAAATTCTAGGTTTTACAATAAAAGTGACCGATTGTGAAACATTAGGTTTCAACAGATACTTGCAGACAAACGAAGTCAAAACAGTATTTTTCTATGTTTTCAACACTTGTTAGTGAAAATGCATCATTCGAACACATGGTAGCATATTTCATTTCTGAAAGTGGTAGTATTCTTCCTGTTCAGCATATATTCTAAGCCCAAAAGTTAAATCGCCAAGTAATTTACTTAAGTTAATTCATCACTCTGTATGAATCCCCAATGGCAAATCACACGTTTTTAAAATTTTGCCTTAAAGAAAATTAGAAAGCAACAAAGGTTATTTCAATGAAGTCGATCAGATTCTAGGTCCAAGTCCAAAGATTAGGAAGCGAAATAGGGAATTTTACATAATATCATAACTCTTTCTTCTGTCCATGAAAAACAAATAACAGAATATGCTCCACCTCAACTCCTACCAGCGCTGTGTAACAAGTTGCATCTGTACGATTAAACTGATAGATTCTTTAAAATATCCCTCAAACTCCATAGTTAATCTTCCTCAGTGAATTCACGTAAGTGTAGCTGGAAAATGATACAAAAAGCTTGCGAAACCTGCAGTAATTAGTCACTGAAAAGTGAGATTCAACTGAGAAGAAGTCACGACAAATGAAAACCAAAAGCATCACAGCTGCTTTTCCAAAATCTAAAGCTCTACAAAAACATGAGAAGGTTGACAATTGTTCCCTCTCCATCCTTTCAGAATTACATACCAAACCCACTGGCTTGAGTGTGCTGCCATTGCGTGGAAGCTCCTAGAAGTATGCTCATTTTGCAAGCAATGTGTCCCCTTGGATGTAATAGCAAACAACATTGACAGCCAAATATCAACAGGTCCACTATACTTGCGTAAAATATTGATACTGACCTAAAATTTGGGGGGAAAAAAGCAATGGAAAAGGTTATAAAAAGGCAAATAAATGGCCAGTCAAGTTAAGAAAACGACAATCATTCTTAATCAAGAAATATCGAGAATTGACTCTTGCTTTGACAAGAAAACGCAAGAACATTACATTCAATTCATCAACTTTAAGTCCACCTACTTATCAATTAGCAAAAGAAAAGATAAACAATAAAGTGGAATTAGAAATTTTAAAAAATTACCATATTTATATACATTACAAAAAGTGAATCTCTATGACCATGATAGACTCATCCACATCAATTAATCTAGTGAAACAAATTGAAAAGGCCGATTAAGTTCTTGAAAACCAAGAGTGATTTTGTTATGCAGGGTGAAATATGGGATCTTTTACTAGGTCTTCATAGAAATGTATGTAAGATCAATAGCACAAGACATTATACATTATACTACCTATATTAGCTGAACACAATATTGTACACCAGCTTCTGACAGTACAAATGGCACCACTACACAACTCCTGAGATGTTCTGTTTGATCTAATATCGCGATATCAGCAGGAATACTAGAAGGATAACGTTGAATTTGATTCAAGTCCTGTTTTTCTAATCGCAAGATTGATTCTCAGAATAATTTTAGAAAGTGCCATAGGAAAACAATGATATACTCTCCCAAAATTTTACAGGCCCACTATCCAATGTGGAGATTACACAACTCCTGAGATGTTCTGTTTGATATAATATCATGATATCAGCAGGAATACTAGAAGGATAACGTTGAATTTGATTCAAGTCTTGTTCTTCTAATCGCAAGATTGATTCTCAGAATAATTTTAAAAAGTGCCATAGGAAAACAATGATATACTCTCCCAAAATTTTACAGGCCCAACTATCAAATGTGGAGATTTCATTTCCTATTTTTGATTTACCGAAAGCATTTAATTCAAAAACTTAAATTATTGGTTGAGGCTAGAGTGATTCAAATGTTATTCTAATATGCCCCCTCATACACAATACGAACAAATTATAACAAATTCCAAAATCCACAATAACTAACGGTAGCGTGGTTTGAACTGGAGTCTTGTATAAAGAAATACTAAAGAAGGACGAAATAGGGGCAAAACGTTCTATTTGTTCTGCTGAAAATCATATCTTGAGGAAATATATTCCACAGCATCCTACGCATTAAATTAAGCCTTTACAAGGAAATGAAAAGAAAATGCTGTAGAAGAACAAGAGAACATACTAGCTCCCAGGCTTCAATGCTTCTTTGTGGAATATGGTGCATGACTTTGCTGCTTACACAACAAAGTAAGAAGAGAATTAACAGCACGAAGAAAATGTCAGAACATGTTTTAGTATTGTCAAAGATACATGAGTTGTTGTGCCCTTATTAGAACCTTTATCAGATTAATAAATAAGAGTTGTACAAAGGTGATATCATCACCATGTATGCATCACAATTAATTGTGGTAATGCAATTTGAAAATTGACATGTGAAACATTCTTTAAGCAATGAAGTTTTCAGCAGAGGCTCTTCTCCTGTTGAGCTCTAAATAACTAGCATAAATACATTAATCACTAAAAACTTGGAGCCAAAAAACAATCCAATTGTAATATGAATAAAACACTATAAAAGGTGACACTAAGCCATATAACGTCAGAGTATGAAAATTCTATTGTGCCCAAGTTTATGGCTTTTCGTTGCACAATCTTTTTCTTAAGTCCAACTCTAACAACAATACTAGAGACCTCTTGACCTCTTTCACTCGTATGATAATGTGAACAAGAATGGTGGATCCAAGAAACTCTATCTGGAAGGCCCTTTCTTACAGGTTTGAGAAAATAACATACCTCCAAGTTCAGTTATTATTTAAACTTTTGCGTTCTATAGTGATCCTATTCTTTTGTTTAGACATTAAAAGATACATACAAAGGCTAGGATAAGATAAATCCCATTTCAAAGTAGATGAAATTCAGTCATCAACTTACCGCACACCATAATGCACATCCCTATGATTACAATGACCTGAAACACCATACCTATCAAAAGTGATAATCTGAAAAGAAAAACAAGGTAAGTATGAATACAATTATTCATGAAACCAACAAGCACAAATGTTAACAACCCTCACATGCTAATTCTGAAGAGTACATGCCTCCTCTCCTCTAAGCCAATCATGTACAAATTCAAATCGTCCGTAGAAAGCTAAATATGCTTATTAAAGAAAGAAAAATATCTTACCATGTTGATTTCATGAGCAGATACCTCTTCTTCAATGATCTGAGCCAGTAAATTATGATCCCAAACTAGACCAAAACCATCCTACAAAATCATATCTTATAAAATTATTGAAGGCAAGAAAATAATAACACAAAGACATAGAAGCTTGATCGGAATACAACCTGCAACTCTGGATGGTTTAGAACCTTCACTTGTTGTAGTGGAACCTGCAAATACAAAGTAATGCATTACACAGATAGACCCAGGCCATTAGTATGACAATAAATTTTAAGTAACTTTTAGATCTTGTTGGTCTCTTAAAGGTCAAATACTTTACACATTTTTTACCATGATGATTGCAATGTCAGATATATTGTGATAATTTAACTATGAGATGCATATCTTAGACCATATACATTTCTGTTGCATATCTCTAATCACCTGCAGAACTGCACAAGCCCGGCAAAGCTCATCTTTTCTAGTGTTTCCCAAACCATCTGCATCACCTAGGTAACGGAGTTCAACAACTAAATGTAATTATTACCATTTGACATGTATTATTGTGTTAATCCGAAAAGAAAGGAATGTTGAATCAGCTCAAGTACCAATAGACAAACATAATATGTGAAGATTATTGCCTCTTGAAATCAGAAAGCTTATTGTTGGAGAAAAGAACCTGCAAAGTACATTCTGTCTAGATTCAGAAAATTTCCATGTAGAAAAGAGAATCAAAACACAAACACTTACATGGATTCATCGTCAGGGTGGGCAATAACAAGCAGCACATTTTTGTTGATGAGAGCTCCACCTGATATTGAAGAGTAAAAATGATGTCCAATCACAAAAAACAGAAGGAAGCAACACAAACAATGAGAATTTTATTCACCTTTACTGGTTGATGTGTGGAGAATTTTACACAATGAAGCAATCCAGAGTAGAATTAGGGAAACAACAACCGCAAACCACTCCATTCAGTACTGAAAAGACCTGCTCGATTTATTAACACATGCCTAACAAAAAGTTAAAAATTCCTCAACTGATAATGGAAATCAACCAAGTCCAGGTGAAGAAAGACTAAAGACATGCAACTGTTTGACAGTTCCAGAAAGGGTTTGTAGTGGAACCACTGTTCAACCACTAGTGACATGGTTCGATGCTTTTTGCTTTTTCTTTCCTGGGATAATACCTGGTATTGGCTTCCCTGTTTTGCTACCCTGAACATTTCTTCCAAGTTACTGTTGACTTTGGTTCCCCCACTCTCATTCTCTGGGAATAAGCTTGTTGCTGAAATTGAATATTGTATCTTTACTCCCATTATTATTTGGATTTTGGCAATGGTGATCAATGGAAGAAATCGCTGAAGAACATTTCATGTCGAGTATAAAACTGCATTCTTCACATTAGTAACTGATTTCATAGATGTGGTATATTAGACAACATCCGTTGCACATATACCCATCGCCAGATTCTGGTCCTATGATAGTGAGAGGGTTATGTTCACGAAGAAGTGTTTTGTTTGGAAGGACTAATTTGCGCACTGCTTATGTAACTTAATACAGCAATATTAGCAAACATAGCCCGGACAACAGTCTATTGATTTTTCACACGGATAACATGAGATGTCAATCAAACCTTCTTCGGAGTATTTCAAAAGATAAACAGAGCAGCTTCAACCTCAAATTTCCCGGAGAATCAAAAGTTGATTTTGGTATAGAAAACGTTGAAACGTATCATTTGTCAACACATTTCGCCACAACAATACACGTTACAAAGACCCAAAACAAGTAAAAATCATATCTTTAGAGAGAAAATGAAAAAGACTAACTTTTACCTTCTCATCGAGATGGATAAGCTCATCAAAAGAGACACTCTCAGGGAGATACAGTACAACCAGAAATGACCAAGCGAATTGAACAGAAAAACACGCAAATCAAAAGGTAATAAGAGCAGAAAGAAAGAAGCTTGTAGGTAGGGTTATTTAATTTTTAGGCCACCAAGAAAGAATCAAGGCCAGCGCAATGGGAGCAGAAAAGATGGACAAAGACGATGCAGAGAGAGTCTCGGGTTGGTCAGATCACGTCAGGTCATCAACCCGACCCGATCCATACAGAAAACTTTTAAAATATAGGACCGACCGCAACTGACATAACTGAATCTGATCGGGTGATGAGGTCGGGTTTTGAACCGACTCGGATTACATCTGTTAATTTCAGATTGGAGTCTTTCGCCAGCAGCACCTGAGACAGTCTCGCAGGCTGCCTGAATCTAACGAGTACATATATTAAAATAATAATTTTATGTATTTAATGTTAGTGATTTTCTTAAGTAGGATAACAATTAATTACGATTTTAACGATCTTACGATTAAACGAATCAAATTTGATCATGTTAAAAGTAATAGAATAGCCGAATAAAAATTCTGGTTTAATAAGTTGAAATCCGGTGAAAAATGGACCGTAATCAATGTAAGTCGGACATGTATTGGGTTGGTGATAAGAAGGCCCCATATGGTTGTTATATATAGTAGCTAAGATATCCTATTTCTATTTAAATAAGTCATGAATGTTCGGATTTTCTGACTCGTTAAGATATTCACATATTAAGAAAGATTCAGAAAGATGTTAACGACATCTGATTAGTTAACTTTCGTAAAGGTTTTTGAGAAAGTTTGAAGGTTTCGGCATCGAAAAACCTTTTTGAAGTTATGAAAAGTAAAATAGGTATTTTCTGCATTTTCTTCATTTATTTACTTTCACGTTTGATCTTGGGCGCGTAATAAAGGCTCGTGTTAAACATTACACGTGATATCAGAGCAGTTACATAATTAGGTGAATTAAAACAAAGTTTTTTGGATTTTCTTCATAAGGACATCAGAGAAACCAATCAATTTTTACGTTTTAAGTTGCTTATTATTACACATATGATGTTAAACATGCTTGGCATTAGAAAACGAGTTAAAATGATCATTGGGTGGCAAAAAAAGTTGCCTAAAAGTCACCAAAAATCACCATTTTCCAACTATTGTAGGGAGAGAAAGAGAAGATCGTCAGGCGAGTGTGGCATAGGTGCGTAAGGCGTGTGCATCACACATGCCATATAGATTCAGAGCATGTCAGTACGTGTATGGCGCACGCAACATACGCACCTAATGCATCTAGAGGTGCATCAGGCGTGGTGTGTTCGTTGCACACGCCCCCTAATCACGTTGTGCTGATGTCATATTAACATCAACGTTATAGTAACAAAAATAAAAATAAAATTTTCAAAATTCAAAAATGGTCTCTCGGGTCATTGTAGGTCAATTTTAGGATCCCGTGAATTCATAAAGTGATTTTTTTTTAATTTTTTCTGGATTTATTACATTAGTAATAAATAAGGTTTAACTTCAGGAAAATCAAATAAAGGTTATTAAATTCATTTTTGAGTGAATTTTCATGCTTTAGACTTAAAATTAAAGAGGTATACGTGATTTTGGTATCTTATGTGATGCATTTATTATTTGATATTGCATGATTATCACTATGATTGAGATTTTTCTTCTGATGAATTCTTAAATAAAGTATATTGATAATATTTTCAGCGCTAATATGTGATGATAAGAATGTGCATAAGGCTTTTACATTTATTGATGGAACACTGTCACATATTATATGCCTATAATGAATGTGATGATAACATAAAGGTGTATTTCTTGTGTTTGAGGATCCATTTAGGCACTAATGAGAATGTAGTCACCACAATGGCTTTTCAAGTTAGTATTTTAATTATTCTGCTTACATGTTTAGGGATATCTCTGGTCTTGTGCTTGGTTATTCTGCCCACAGGTGTTGGCCTTATATGAGATTTTAAGATGTGCATAAAGCTATAAGATGGAGGAACTCATTGCTTGAGTGATCTATTCACTCACAGATGGTAGAGTCACAAGAGTTAGTGGTTCACTTTTTTGTGGAGATTTTATCTACATATATTATGTATTCAACCTACAGGTATTTAATGAATCTGTGATATGATTCTCAGTACAAATACTATTTTTTGACCTTCAATATCATCGTTATCATTCATTTGTGCTGATCATTATATTGTCAATTTTGCAGTCACCTTTTCTGTAAACAATAACAGTGTCACGATTAAAACCTTAATTGGTTTCAACTTCAAGAAATGAAAAAAGATATAGAGTTTGCTTTAGAGATGAAAAAAAATAACATGGCCATAATTAGAGACAGGCCACCTACACCTACATCCTACAGTTCAGATAATGATAAGGCAACATTTGTAGCCTAAGAAAGGTGAAAGAGGATGTGTTATTTGATCATCAAGAGATCAATCCCAGACCATCTACTTAGTGGACTTCTAGAAACAAACATAGTCAAGGACTTCCTAAACAATGTCTCCAAGAGATACAAGGTATCTTCTAATGTTGAAATAAGTAACTTAATGAAGGAATTATTCTCCATGAGGTACACAGGAGAAGGGGGTGTAAGGGAGGACATCATCAGGATAGTCCACCACTAGAGTAAGCTGAAAGTGTTGAATATCCATATTCCTGAGGCTTGTAGAGTTCGCTAAACTCTGAATACACTTCCTCCAGAGTTTGGTATTCTAGTTATTACGTACAATTCTCAAGATGAGGCTTAAGACATAGATGCTTTGTTTACTCGATGTGTTGCAAAGGAGGAGAAGTTAAAGAACATTGTTCATACAATCTTACTTGCAACCAAAGGGAAGGAAAAGGTAAAGGCCCAAAGTTTCAAAGGTAAGAAATCTAAATTCTTTCCACATGTGTATATTGGTCAATCTAGTATTGCTAAAGGTCATGTAGATGTAAAAAGTCTGAGGTGTTTATTCTATAAGAAGAAGGGATACAAAAAATCCGGCTGCCAAAAGTATAAAACCTTAAAAGAAAAATATGAACTGTCAGGTAACTTCTTAGCTTGTATGATCCATGAATCTAATCTTGTCATAGTCATATTAAGTTCTTGATGAATAGATAGTGGAGCCTCTAATCATGTTTCCCCCATAATGTAAAGGTTCATAAGCATGAGAAAGCCAAATAAAAGGGAGGAAAAAATAATGGTGGTCAATAATAAAGAAGTTAATGTAATGTTTGTATGGGATGTATGTTTGAACCTTTTACATAACATGTTCTATATATCATCTTTTAGGTAGAATTTGACCTCTGTATCAATTTTGGACAAAAAAAGGTTATAGTTTTGTCATTGATGCTTCTTTGTGCAATTATCTTTCAATGCAAAACATATTGATAATGCCTTCTTGTCATATGGATTGTATAGAATGTGTCTTTCCCCTCATGAGATGTATCCTTCTTCATATATTGCTAAATAGGTTACTAGAAAAAGACCACTGATAAAGGATAAGTCATAAATGTTGTGGCATAAAAGGTTGAGTCATATCTCCAGAGATAGAGTTGAGAGATCGGTTAAGGAAAACAATCTCCCAGCCTTAGATTTCGATGATCTGAAAACATATGTTGACTGTTGCAGGGGTAAGTTAACCAAAATAAAGAAAAAGGCATTAACTTGTGCTTCTGGTTTACTAGACCTCATATATACAAATATATGTGGACATTATAAAGTTACCTTGCTCAATTCAAGATATTTTTTACATTCATTGATGACTATTCATCTTATGGTTATGTGTTCTTGCTTAAAACAAGTCTAAAGTTTTTGAGAAATTCAAGATCTTTAAGGTTGAAATTGAGAACTAATTGGGAAGATCCATCAAGATTATTAAATCTGATCGTGAAAGAGAATATTATGGCAAACATAGGGTTTCAGGGCAAAAAAAGGGTCCATTTGCCAAATATATGGAATCATGTAGAATAATGGCTTTGTTCACTATGTCAACTAGTCTTGAACAAAATGGTATGGCTAAAAGGCGTAATCGTACCCTAAAGGACATGACAAGGTCAATGCAGAGCAGGAATGATTTACCTAATTACCTTTGGGGTGAAGCCATAAAGACTATCTTGTACATACTCAACAAAGTCCCAAGCAAATCAATATCGAAGATGCCTTTTGAAATCTGGAACGGATGGAAGCCTAGCCTTACCCATATCCGTGCTTGGGGTTGCCCTGTTGAGGTACGTTTATATAATCCTTATAAAGATAAATTGCATTCTCATTTCACTCGTTGCAATTTTGTTGGATATCTTGACCACTTTAAGGGATACATATTTTACTGTAGAGAAGGAAAGTCTAAAATTGTAAAATCACAAATAGCTAAGTTTACGGAATATGATGTCTATACTAAGGGTAGTCCTTCTCACCCTTCAGATGGCAGTAGGACGGATACTACAGTAATTTCGTATCCATCACTCATATAGCCAGAACTAGCGGATAAAGGTCTCAGTACTATACGAGTATAGGAATAAAATCCATATTTGTACAAACTGATGTTCCTGATGTACAAGAATCAGTTTAATTAAGAAGATCCACTAGAGTGAGAA
>JANQAP020000571.1:2133600-2145534 GCA_026874005.2 Erythroxylum coriaceum
TTAGAATTTTTATTGGCTAAGAAAGTAGTTTATGGTGAAGGTAAGACAAGTGAAATTTTCACAAGTAAACTAGTTCTCCGCCCTTGCGATGCAATCTTTGTTGTCATTTTATTTATCTATGTGAAGACGACTTTAAAAAAATCACATTTCACTCAATTATTGATGTACTGAAATTACTGTTTGGAAGAATTACCTTTGATTTTTATTAAAAGGAAGAAGACAGAAAGCAATAAAGGAGAATCGTGAAAGATTGAAGGTGCATTAGTGATTGTAAAGGGCATCTAAGAATTCATAATGATGCTCATATGTCTTGGAAGTGTCTTTAAAATAAGAAGGCTTCAATATGATTTGGTGGTACCCCAATCTTAGATCCAACTTTAAGGATTACGTTACTTTATATAGTTTATCAATAACTTGCTCAATTATTGGGTAAGAAATTGATCCTTGGTTATATGCATATTCAATTCCTTATAATATATGTGTAATCTCTAAGAGATATCATTTTCTTTACTAACACCATATATAAAGATAAACGATTGATACTATATTGGATTACATAATGCTTCAGTAAATCATGCACCAAACTTTCCATCACATCATTTTTTTAACCTACCCTATTTGAAGGACCTTATGTTAATAGTTTATATTCCTTCCTTGAGCTGGATTTTATACTCGTGACTCTTATGTGGTGGCAAGTTAGTAAGCTCAGGAAAGATAAGTTGAACTCAGTTAATAGACAATCTAACTTTAGTTTTAATGTATTGACTGGCTTTGAGTCATTAACTAGATCTCTCTTGAGCAAAATTTGATGCCCCTTCTAATTGAGCAATATAGTTTGTTCCCGAAAATTACAATAACACCTTATTTAAGGTCGAGAGCAACTACACATCTAATAATATGTTAAAGAACCCTGGTTATATCAAAAGATTATCAGTTGAAAGCTTAATGCCTTGCAAACTCCATTCAAAATCCATACAAAGTCAAGTTTATGGCAATTAAAGCCCACCTCTAAGACTCACCTTCATATCTTTGACATCTTACCGTAATTTCCTCTTTATACCAAAAAAGCATCTATAAAATTACGGATGCTAGCATTATCAATTAGAATATATAAAATTTTGCCCTATAAACTCTTACTACTCTCATATGCTTATAATCCCTTATAATTATTTAAAACAATCATTAAAGTGAGATGGCTTGTTGCTCCTTTACCACACCTTTAGATGCATCAATAGTAGCCTCCTTTACAGGTTTTTTGGTCCACATACTCAACTAAAAATATATTTTATTAGTTGCATTTGTATTTATTTTCAAGGAAATATTTATCATTGCAAAAAGAAGAACCTTAGTCCTTTTATCTTTAAGCTCCTTAATACTTTTATTACATTTATTATTTTTTGAATATGTTTGATATTAAAGTTCTTAGAAGGAGGTATCATAGGTAAAGGCAACAATTTTATGTTAATGGTGGTTTGGTGATAGGCTAGTTCTGTGGTAAAATGAGAGTTCAACTAAGGTGGTTTAAAGGATTAGAGGTTGGTAATATATTGGATAAGTAATAAATAGAGCAATACCCTCTTATTCTTTTGGAAAAAGAAATAGGCTTGTCGTAGGGGTTTAGGATTTAACAATTTCAAAAGTAATTCAAATTCTAGTCTCATTCCTTTAGAAGAAACCAATCAAGTATGATTATGACATTTGAATTTTATAAGAATACTTATCAAATAACACACAATAATTTTTAGTTGTTCTTGTTTGTTATAGATCATTGAAATTTCAACTAGGTCATTAGTCACAAAACTCTTTATTTTAAAGCTATAATGTATTCACTCTATGAAAGATTTTTCATTAGTACTTGATTTTGAATAAATAATTGATGCTATTGAGGCAAATCCCTACAAATTTACAACAATTGTTCATACTTTCACTTCAGGAGGGGTTTGATCAATCATAAAAAATCGTTTCATCTTATATATTCAATTATGAATGCTTGAGTCATCAAAAGATGAAAATTCTACTTTAGTGCTTAGGATCGATGTGGTGGTGACTCCCTATGTTAATATCGAAGTTGCCATCAAATATCTAGTTATTTTTGCCTAAAGTGCAATAAGAGAATGAGGTTAAGATTGAGGCTTGTTCATATATACATAATGCTACAACATATATCATAACTTATTCATCTCTTGACCTTACTTTAATTACATCTCTTGAAACTTGAGCTTCTATTGCCTCATTTACATTTCTTTTATTCGATTACAGAGTGATTACTTTATTCTTATGAATTCTTGACCATATGTTATTTTTGTTATATTAACTTTTGATTATTATCGATGATTTTAGGTATGAGATTGTTGCTCTAATATCATTGTAAAAACCCATAATAAAAACTAAGTTGAGAGGAAGATAAGAGAGACTTCTAAGGAGAGAATTTTTTTTTTCACGAGTTAAAACAAGTTACAAACTACAAATATTTGCTAAATAATGGTAATTAACAGTTGTGTAAAGGATGTAATGATAGAAAACCATATGTCTTATAACTTATCTAAACATTATAGAGTCTAAATATTCCCATATTGTAACTTTACCATAAACTCTTTCTTAATATTTAACTCGTAACAGTCTTTATTTGGTACTATTAAAAAAATGGCTCATTCTTAAACTTAAGCATCTTAATTCAATTTCGTCCATATTCATAAATTAATACATTAAAAGTATTTAAAAATATCTAATTTATAAATTATTTGTAAAGGTGATTATAGTTGACAAAATTGATTCAACTTGGTTAACAGTAAACAAGTTAGGTTCGAATTGGCTAGGCCTTGAACTATACTTGAACTTAAGAGGACGGCTTGGTTAATTCGTACAACTTCTTTCAATTAAGCAAAGTAACATCATTTTGGTATAATTGACAAAAACGATACTGTTTTATTCTTAGTCTAAGCCTAATCAAACATTGAGTTGGGTTTATATTACAAAAAAACGGTTGATTAGGCTCAATTATGAGCCGACCTATAGCCCTCCATAAAGATGACAAATTAACCAAGTATGACCTAAAAGTAAACAGTGAAAGCTAGTTTAACTGGGCTCAAGTTTGAGTTCAAGCCTAAATTTGATAAAATTTTTAGACTTGACAATCATAAAAAATTATGATTAGTATGACTAAGGATGACAAAAGGGCCCGAGCCAGGCTTGGTTTGATACGGCCTTGGATTTGACTTTCTTGGCCTAACAGTTAAAGATAAAATGACGTCGTTTAATCTTTTTAAAAATATATATATATATAACAATTTGGTATGGTAGCCTCAAGCTTAGTGGAGCCTTCGATAGGGTCCAGACCTGAGAGACTCCTAGGCCCGACCCATTGACATCTTTAAGTATGACCCAAAATCAACGGGTCAAATTGTATTTGATTGAACTTGACTTAACTTGATCTTAGACTTTTTTTGTTTGAGCAAAGGTGTGACTCGTCCCTTAATTTTTCACATAAAGTATAACATAGTCCCTACAATTCTTTTTGTTGCCAACTTTCACCTTAACATTTATAAAATGATATGATTTATACTCTCAAACTTAACTCTATTAGGTTTATTTTAAATCTTCAACATGTCACCATTAACCTATAATATGGCATGTTAGTTTTGCAATTTTATGCCACATGGTTATTGACGTGATTGTCATGATTTTTTTCTTAAATTTTGAAAATATTTAGTTATGATAATTCTAAAGATTATCATAATTATTCTCTATTATGAAATGTATGTTACACTTTTCTTAAATAGAACTCTTACGTTCATAATACAAGATTCTTAAATTTTGAACAGGTTCATCAAGATTATACACTTAAATTAATAATTATACATATAAAGTTTTTGGTTTACATAAATAAATACCATTTAAATCTTTAAAACAGAAAAAAATTTATACTTGTATGTAAACTAAGATTATTATTATAATATTTTTTCTTTGTATCATATTTATTATTAGATAATTATCAGTAATTTTACATCTTTATTGGTTACATATTATTAGATACTAATTAATATTGATTTAATTTCTTATATTTTTCTTCAGAAAAGCATTATAGAAGCGGTTCATAAAACGCGATAAAGAAGATGATAAAAAGTTGCATATACAAAAATCAAATGTAATATATTCAAAAATTAAAAATAATTAATTTTATAAATATTAGGATCCAAATTAGTGTTCGAGATAATAATTTATATGAAACGTTAGAGGACAAATTGTATATTTTATTTTAAAATTTTGATAAAATTTTAAAAAATCATAACAGACAAAAATCATAATAGACTAAACAGTGCTGCAACATATCTCTAGTTGAGAAAAAAGAAAATAACTCCCAGATTTGGGGCTAGGCTACTTCGGGTCGGGTTTCAACCAAGCCCACTCCAATCTCACATTTCCAAGTTCCAACCCTACGTAAAAGCCCTAACCAGTCCCTCTCTGAGGCTGGGTGATTGAGAGCAAAAGATGAAGGTGGTCGCCGCGTACTTGCTCGCTGTTTTGGGAGGCAACATAAGCCCTACCGCCAAAGACTTGTAGAAGATTCTCGGATCCGGTACTTTTTCCTCTTTTTTTTTTTAGTTTTTGATGTTTTAATTATTTTCTTCGTGTTGTTACGATTATACATTTTAGAGTTACACATTGATAAGGTGTTGCATTGTTAAGTATCTGATGGCTGTTAATGTATTTGAATGCTATATATTCATTCATATATGTGTGTGTAGTTATTTGCACGTAAATGCTTGAGCTAATTGTATGAAAGAATTTGGTTGTGAGAAATTGAGTTTATTATTTTCATTTTGATTGCAGTTGGAGCTGATGCTGATGATGACAGGATTGAGTTAATGTTGTCTCAAGTTGGTGGACATGATGTTACCGAGCTGATTGCAGCTGGTAGGGAGAAGTTGGCTCCAGTTCCTTCTGGTGGTGGTGTTGCTGTTGCTGCAGCACCTGTTCCTGCTGGTGGAAGTGGGGGTGGAGGTGCTGCACCAGCTGCTGAAGCAAAGAAAGAGGAAAAGGTGGAAGAGAAGGAAGAGTCTGATGAGGTACAATTTGTTTCCTTGATATGGTTGCATGCAAATCTGGGGTTTTGTTATATCAGGATGAGTTTATTGTTAACCATTGCCTTTTTTCGTTTGATTTGCTGCAGGACATGGGTTTTAGTCTCTTTGATTAAGAATCTAATGGCTGATTTGTTGATGTCAAGACTCTTCTTTTGTTTTAGGTGATTGAGGTCAGACTCTTTACAGAAGTGTAAAGTTTTGATTCAATCACAATACTTGAATCAGTTCACTATTGAATGTGCAAATGATTTAATGATGGGTTTAGATTCTTGCTAGTTGATTTGATTACTGTAAATGTACATGCATATTTTGGCTATAACATAATGAAAGAAATTCTAGCATGTAAGACAAATTACAACATAGAAGAATGTATTACATAAATTGTGATTTACAGGCTGAGTCAAGTAAGTTATATTTTCAGTCATTTTTATGTAATGTAATTTAGTCTCGATAAATCCCCATGGTATGATAAAAATCTGCCTGTAAGAATAAGATGATGACATTGCTATAATGAAGTTGAAGATAAAGCTTATTTATGACTTTTCTTCAATCAAATCTGCAAAAGGATAGTATGTACGCAATACAGTTGGACTAATGTTCTCATCAATGTATATCATCAAACCAAAGCTGCAAACTTGACTTTTTAATGGCTAAGGTATCTTATATGAAGTTTTACTTACACGCCAATGGAAAGAACAATTTAGTAGTTGCTCTAGGATTTTGAGACCTGCAACCCGTGGATGTCTGATGCAGCAGGTGATGTGGTGTACTACTGAGCACGTATCATACACAGCAAAAGCAAGATGATGATCATATTGTAGGCGACTGAAGGAAATCAGGGTTTACATCAACCAATCGCAAATTTTCCCGGTCATCCTCCTGTAGAAACCACCAGGGACCATTTTTCGACATTAATCTGTCCAGAAACACAACCATAGTTAAGCAAATATCAACAAGAACATTTATAAGGTTTGGACATTTTAATTAGAGCGGCAAGAGCATCCATAAATCTGGTTTTTAAGAAAGACAATTTCTAGTAAGAATTTGTATATTTCACTACCTCATATAGCCAGCAACGGTCCTCAATCCCATGAAAAGAGTTAAGCCAGACCAAACCCCAGAAAGTCCGAAAAACGAAGGTGCGTAGAGCATAAATGCGGAAGAAACTGCCCCAACTGCCATCTGTTTTGTTTGATATTAGAACATCAGCGTAGGTAAACTCAATAGGCCGAACTGATGTTAATTTCATGAGGGGGCAGCTTACCATAGACCAAGCAGCATAAGAGAAATCTGATATACCATAATGGAGACCATCGAAGATATAAGCAAGAGCATTGATCGGTTGGCTTGCGCTAACAAACTGTGGAATGTTGATACAGGATTGGATTGGATTGAATAATTTGTAATGCCAGAAGAATATGAAGAATAAGATATATACCAGTATCCCTGATCGGACAATTGCTAGTACCTCCGCGTCCTTAGTGAACAGAGTTGCTAAAGACCCAAATGATACACCCAACAGCAGAGCTAAGGAAAGACCGGTAATTAATCCTGTCTGAAGAGAAATATAGGACAGACTCAGATATTGTATGACCACGGATGATCGAACATAAAAAAAACAAAAACACTTTAATGAGCACAAACTGGGGAGATTAACATTCACCTTTAGAGCAAAGAAAGTGATTTGTTTTACTGTTCTGTAGTCACCTTTTGCAGAAGAACTTGCAATAAGGGCCTGTAAAACGAAAATGTAATTTCAAATTGAGGGATGGTGCAGTCTCAGATCTTAATAACAGGCTCCAGTTAGTGACGCTGAAGATGACTGAGATTGAACCTTGTGAATTAGCTGAAATATTAACTTTTCAAGTGATAAGCCTGAACTGAAATAAACTGGAATTGAACTTACTTGACCCGATGCACCTTGAGCATCTGCTAGGAGTGAAACTGATAACCAAACCTGCAGACAGATTTGATGAGCTGCCATGGCCAAAGCTCCTTGACGGGCTGCCATTGATGTGCTCAACGTTATTGTCATCACAGCAGCTAGAGTTCTCCCAAGAAGAAAACCGCCTAAGATAGAAATACTTTTGTCTTTCAGATTATCTTCTTAAATAAACCACGAGTTCAAGGACATTATACAAGAAACAGAAATTCGAGCATGAATGACCAACTAGTTTACAAATTCCATATCTCATTAAGCTGCCTGATGAAGGCAGAATTCAGGGGAATTGCAACAGGATGCTTGAATAATTACACCTAGAAGTTCAAGTGCATCGTATCATATTCTAAAGACCTGAATAACTACAATGTATGTTCACCATATCTCAATCAGTCACATGACACCTGAAAACACTCACCAGATCTTAGGTAGCAACCGAAATGCATGTTCTGGATATTGGGAAGTGACAACACCGTTCTCTTGTTAAGATGCCAAATCATCATAAACGTAACGACGTATCTGAAAATTATGATCTTTAGCTGTTTATATCAAGTTTACAAGTAGTAACAATGAAATGAAGGATGAGGTACAGAAGGCACCTACTGGGATATAACAGTAGAAATAGCAGCACCAGTTACGCCCAATTTAGACGCATACATTAATAAAGGAAACAAGAATACAGCTGAAAAGTTGCCAAACCCTGCAAATTAATCATTTCCAGAGCATCTGGTGAGATTAAAACAGCCAAATAAAGCTTGATGATCAGGATTGAAGCAACTACAACTTCATAGTCGAACTGTATTATTATAAAATCAAGGAGTAGTCAATGTCTCGGAAGCTAAATCTTCATAGACATCAATCCTAATTGTTAGTCATCTTGGTTATATCGATGTTTTATGGGATTTTCTTTTCCAGTCAATTTCACTGCTAAGCCATAAGTTTATGCATCAAAGGTCCAAGTAACCAAAAACTTAAAGAAGGTCAATTAGAAGCTTGCCTAGACAGAAGACAGGAGTCTTTGTATCCTTAAACCCCCGGAAGATACCCTGAATTGCTAGAGTAACCACTACAGCAGGAGCACCAAGTGCTCTGAGCTTGAGAAATCTCTCAGCTGGAATTCGCATTGGAGAAGCCTGTCCAGAATACGAGTATGAGAAAACACCAAGTCCACCTTGGAAATGGAAAGGGATTCAGACGAAATTCAAAATACCATAACAAAGAGAAAGATATTCAGGACGATCTATCAATATAATGCAATACCTGAAAATAAAATAGAGAAATTTAGAAGTGGAAAATGAAAGTTCTGAAAAGCACTAAAAATGTACAACTATGGGGATTGCTTACAGGTGATATCCCCATCACTTGAAGAAAAAAGCCGGATCCGAAGTACATAGACAAAGCCTCGAATACACCAATTCCTAATGCTAAAACTAAGGCTGTTGATATTGAAGGCAGTGACTTTCTTTCACACATTTCATCCATGTGACTTCCAACCCCTGCATGATAAAATGATGCCAAACAGAAGAAATTGCATTGTCATTTCCTTCTTTTTACATGCCATTCAAGATTTCACTTGAAGCTAATCAAACACCAATACCTGATGTGGACTTGCCAGCACTCCTTGCAATATCTTCGGCCACAAATGAAGTAGCAACACTAAGGAGAGGTATATTGAAAACTTTTGATAGGATGTTGAAGATCGACATAGACACACCAGCTGAGGCCAACTCCAGAGGTCCTGTTGGAACAGGAAAATTTGAAAGCTTCTTTACTAGTTAGTAGTTACCATCTATAGTTTAAATCTGTGTGTAGCAAAGAAATAGCAGTAAGTAGCCAATACTAAAAGAGAAACAGAACGTGTGACATTGGTTGGACTATGCAACATTATTGGTAGATTATGGAGTAGAATTTCAGTGATATGTCAGTTCAGCAAACGTAGACAGAGACCTCCTAATAGGAACTTATAGTCTTACGACCAAGAACAGATATATTGCCATATTTTCGTAATAAATGATTTGAGAAGTGGAACCACAAAAAAACTTACCCAATCTGCCTACATAAGCTGTTTCCATCAGCTGTGCTAAGGGCTCAATCGCTTGTCCAGCAATTGCAGGTAAAGAAAGCATTATAAGCTCAGTTTGCACGCTTTGCGGGCGAGATTGACTGGTTATCATGGAGTCACTACGAGTCAATCAGAAATTTTGTTGAGTACAAAAAAAGATCTTTGATGTTCTTATCAGGACAAACATTTTCTTGCCAATAGAAAAGGTTGATGCAACCTGATTCCATTTATTTTAATGAGAGTGTCACTAAAACTTCATTACTGGTCACTAAAACTTCGTTACTGGATATACAATCATGAAAATGCGTGGATAAAAGGAATGCAGAGGCAACTTACAAAGTTCCCTTGCTTAGAGATCTTCCACAATTAGAAGTGAAACTCTCCTCCAGACCGGATAGCTTCAAGCAGTATTCTGCAGTTTGCTGATCACCGATTGAGCAACACTTTGCAACACTGGTGGATCTGAATCCCCGTGTGTTGAAACCATCAAAGAGCTGATTATGAGGAGTTTTTGTTGCATCTTTCAAAAGAAAAGCTTTGCTACATTTCTTCAATTCCCTTCTTTCGCATTTTTTACCAGTAATTCCGCAAAATGGTGCACCATTCAATTTAACAGCCGTCATAGATGCTGATAAGTAGACTGGCCTTGCAGTTAAAAGAACAGATACAAAGGTCCAGGTGATCTGTATAGCATAAACGAACAGTGAGAATCAACATTACATGTCCTAGCAAGACAGGATACAGAAGATGTGATAACAAATTGATGGCTCCAACATTTGGTTGCTGAAAACAGGTAAATACATGTTTGCAGTCCTTGGCTATATTATGATACCAGAACAGAAGATATAACCATGACGTAACAGATTATAGTCGTGAAATCCTAGCAACATCCAGTATTTATAAAGGAATAAAAACCCCATTTGGCCGTTGTTTAGAGAGCATCCAGATTGAAATATGAGAAAAATGAACATTAAATGGCTCAAATGGATACCTTATATGTACAAAAATTTGACAGAATCTGCTTATTTTCTCTTTTTCAGAGGCTAAACAGATAATATCCCAACTTGGATTGGGTTGCAACACAGAAATGTAACAATTTGGATAATTTACTTGCCTGAGGAGTTGGAGGGGCAAGTAGCTTGCAGAGATGCTTAACCAACTGCTAAAAATGTGGCTGTCCTTATAAAAAGAACTAAACAAAGGTAATTAGACAGAAGTTTCCTCTTTCTCGACATCAAAATATTACGGTGGGGTTTGGTTGGTACCATTTATGCACGTTGATTGTTGGGTAGATAACATATGTGGAAATAGAGAAAGAGACTGTTGGGTCCATCTTGGCTTAATTATTTTGATTCCTGTCAAGTAATTGTAATCATTCTTGTCATTAACAGTATCAAAGCTTCAATCTTTGAGTGGTTATAGATCCTTGTAACTCGGTGAATGATGATTTGTCGTTAGAGGTTTGATGACTTAGGGGATTCTGCTTTAAGTGCTCTGTGACTTACAGGGCACCCACCTCAAGAATTATTAAAACGCCATAACTGCAGAGAGAGAGAGAGGAGAAGAAAATGAACCCCAACTACCATGAGAGTGACAACAAAGTTTGGAGAACAAATTCACATGACATGAGGTTGTCATTTCTCCCAGCTAAGCGCTTTTTTATCATCCTCAGAATTTAGAACCTCCCAAATGGGACATTCCAATCAGTGGACCTCCAGCCTTTTCCATGTGCGCTTAAACAACTACATCAGGCACTGGTCGTTTGCGGTCACAGAGTTTTCCTCAGTCCTGTAGTGCTAATGGGGGCTACAATAATTGATAAACTCATTGCCATTGTTGAAAGAATTCTAATTTAGAGAAACACGGGTCTCCTCCAACTATATGAAAAGCTTCCTTGCTATACTGTTAAAAGAATATGAGGTTAACCATAAGAAACATTACACTTTGTAAGGGAAATGTATGCAAGTTCTTCGCCATACCGCTGATGTTAGACAAAAGTTTTGGCAAAGCTCCTCTATCCGTATACTATTGATTAAAAACATGTCATCAGTTATATATTCAAAACTGTTTATCATTACTGTCCAATACGGGGTAGAAAGGTTTTGGGTCTTAGAATTACATTGCCACATACTGGAACTTAGAAAGGCAGTCCATTTTGAATAGCTTAATGGGACCTTTTCTTTTATCTTTGAAAGGAAAGCAACGTCGTAGTCGCTCCCAAATTATTGGAACGAGGTGGCGTGCTGTCCAAAGGCAGATGTCGTTCCACTTCCGTATCATGCCAAGATTGGTTGGGGTCCACTTGAGGATTTTTCAATTAATTCGTGAATTATTGGTGTGGGAAGAGGGTGGAAAGAAACATAACTCATTAAATCAATTAGGTCTTAAAGACTTAGTTGATCATTTTAAATGCTTGGAGATTTGAAAAATCTAGAATTCCAGGACCCATATTTTAAAATTAAAAAATCTACAATTTCCAAAAGACAAAGAACATTGAAAACAGTAAGGGTCTATTTGGTTGGAGGGTTAGTAATGGAACGGAATGAAACGTAATACACTTCCATCGTTTGGTTGAGAGTTTCATAATGGAATGAAACAGAATGAGATGAAAGCGGATGGTTTTATGTTACGTTCCATTCTATCCTAAATAGTGAAAATAAGAAACTTCCAATTTGGAGGGTTTAGGATGGAATGTAAACTAATAAATTCATATTACCTAATATACCCTCAACAATTTTTCTTAATACCAATTATTTCTTCTAACCCTATCCTCCTTGTATATAATTAATAATATTTTTATATTATTTCTCCTTACCTTAATAATAATATTTTTATATTATTAATAAAAA
>JANQAP020000571.1:2247615-2264358 GCA_026874005.2 Erythroxylum coriaceum
ACACCGCCCTCGCGGGGCACGAATTCGGATATCACCGTCGATATCGGGTTCGGGTTCAACGGGAGTGGGGTGTTACATGATATCCATGCACCAACTTAGGGGGGTGTTGAAGTATTTAAGATTTGATTGTATACCTTCTTTGGTTTCAGAGATTTGATTGTATTTTGTGTAAAATAGGAAACTATAAATTAAGAACTTGATTGTAGGATCTTTAGCTAAAAGATCGTTGTCAACATACTAATAAATACCCATATACTTAGATTATTCCAGTATCTTAAAAATTCATTCCTTTCTTCTTATTTCAACTAGGAGATCTGGTGCCATTTAGTTCTATATTTCCCGTTACAAACCGTTTGACTATTTGGATAGGGGCATCAGATCACATGTTTCACAAATGTTGTGTCTATTCTGTTCTGAGATTAAAATGTTAACGTTTTAATAAAACCAAGCGTCTCGGGTTTGCACTTGCCTAAGCCAAGCCGAATCCCCCTCATTCTTTGTATTTTTCTTCCCGCTTTACTTCTTCGATCTTGCTCTAGATCTTCTCATGGGCAAATTTCACTCCCTTCATTTGTTTAACCATAGGCAAATTTAAGTCATTGAATCGGAGTTCAAATCATATTGCTTCTTTTTCTCATGCTTGCCCGAGTTATATCGAAACTTGACTGATTTTCTTATAAAGAATAGCTATGTCAGAGCTTTGATGACTTTGTTATGAAGAATATATGATGTTTTAATTGTTAATTTAAGGTAGAATGAGTCACGTTCCATTTAACCATGTTGTTTTAGATATTCTAACTACTAAATCGTTCAAACTAGCCATCCTCTCTTTTCTTATATGTGGTGGGGTTTTGATGTTTTCAATGGCTTTTAGGAAATTTTGGGGTACCAAAGATGTGAAGTTGCGAAAGTGACCAATCCAATGTATGCCATATTCTTTTCTACGCATATAAACAAATCATCAACCCTAAAACTAAATTCCTTACTCCAACTTGGATTCAAACATTTCTTCATTACTTTGGTCTTGAACTTTTGCTTTCCCAGCTTCAATTTTACATACCGATCGCTCAACCTATTAGTGTTCATTAGTGGCAAATTCCTTGCCTCTATCACACGAACTACAAGATTCATTTCTCATACCCTAACCAAACATCAAAAAGAAAATTGAAAGCCTAAATTTCCTCCAAAATCAAATCAAACCCATAAGAGTTTTCCATTAAAGAAACAAAATTTGACATTAAAAAAAGTCTTTTATGATTCTAAAAAATTCCCATCAATGAAAAACACATGCGAGGCTTTAACAAAATTTGAGAACCATATCATCCGACCACTAAAGAAATGAAAAACAGAAGATATCGATATGTATAAATCAAGACAGAATTAGCCACATATAACCTGAAATTTTGCAGATCCTGTCTAACATAGAAAATGCAATGCCACATCTATGGAAAATTACTCATTAAAATGGAAACTTCCCACTAAATGTTGATTAATTAAACTAGTTCAAACCAAGAAGAGGGAAAAAGAAGAGACTAAAGCAGCTCTTGATAAATTCCATAACAACACAAGAAATGTCTAATGGAGATGTTGAAGAAAGTAACGAAAAAAAGATCAATTCCTTGTAAGAAAGAAGTAAAGCAGATTTGGAAAAGGGTGGTAAAGTAAGACTGAAACAAAGAAAGAAGAAGGATAAGTTTGAAAGATCTTACCTCTGATTTAGAGGGGGATTCACTGGGCACTCCAGAAGGCAAGCAACACAGAGGTGACCACTAAAGATTTTGTGTACCAAACTCTTCTCATAAGCAGCGGGGATTCACTGGGCACTCCAGAACGTAAGCAACATAAGACAGTGCAAGATCAAAGAAATTAAGAGTTGAGAAGGGGAAGTAAAGGTGGGAAGCAAAATTAAAGAAACATAACAAATTGTCTTAGCTTAAAGTCGAGATGCTTGGTTTTATTAAAACGATGACATTTTAATCTCAGAACAAAATAAACACAACATTTGTGAAATAGGTGATTTGATACCCTAAATAGGTGGCACTTAGTCTGATTGATGATTATGTAATGTAGATGAGGGGGGTAGGAGGATTGAGGTCAATATATAATTAATGTGTAAACATATGTTTGGTATCACATATGAATAATACTGCAAAATATAAAATATTTAATTGGTACTTGACCCTTTAAAATATAAATAATATTTTGTTATAAAGCATAATATATTTTTCATGTAATTACTTTGAACAAATTTTATAAAAAAAAATAATCATATTCACTATAATTACATAAGTAGGTTTAAACAAGATTCATATTTATTATTGGTAGAGATGGCAGTGGACTGAGTCAAGATCAGGTTAGGTAAGAAAAGAGCCTAGGCTTGGCCCAAGGCCAGTTCAGACCTCTGAACTCAAGCCTAAAGCCCAGCCTACCCGAGACCTAATTAGGCCTTATAAGTCGAACCCAAGGCCTCGGTCCAATTGGGTTAGGGTTGGTTTTATTTTTATTATGTTTTTGAAAATTTTAATTGAACTTTAGTTAATTAATTTTTATTTAATTAAATTTATCAATGAAGGTGATAGAATTATAAGAAATGAAATAAAAAGACTTTAATTAAAGTAATCAATTTAATAAGTTACGAATTTTAATTAATTAACAAAAGTTGAGATTTTATAATGAATGAATATATAAAACGTACATATATTATTTTGAAAATTGAATAAAGATTATTATTAACTATAGCAGAGCTAACTTAACATTACAATGAGTTCACAAAATATTACAAATTACAAGAACGCATAAAATATAACATCAGGAGTTATAAATTCCATCTAGTTTTCATTCTTGTAGACAGTGCATGCTAATCAAATTTAGCTATCATAATGGCTCTGATTTGATTGATGATGTCTTCAGCTAAGTGGTGCTTGCTTACTTCCTCACCCATGTGGATTCTCTTGTTTATTTCTCTCCATAGGAAGTAAATAGTTGTAGGAAAAGATGTTTTATAAATAGCTCCATCCTACACCTTTTAGTTAGCAGTACGAATGATCCAATTAAGAGTATATAACCAATCGTAAGAAGAACAATAATCAGTTAGCAAATGTAAAATTCTGCTCCAGACAACTTTTGAGTATCTACATTAAAAGAATATCTATCTTCTTCAGCTTCTTTGCACAAAATTAAGGCCTTTTGATTCAGTGAGTGCCTCCATAAAAGGTTGAACCAAGGTACATTCTCTCCCTCGGCCAATAATGCCTTATAGCATGGTTTATTGGTAAAAACCCCAGAAGAATCAAGTTTCCAGGAAATTGAGTCCTACTAGTTTTTTAATAAAAAACTAAAATAAAAATAAACTAACAAATCAAATTATAGAAAACAATCAAAAATAAGAAAAGTGATGAATGTGTTAGGGATCTTGTCATCAGTTTAATCTCAGCCTACACACGAATAAGCACATTTCATTGCTTTGTTATTCTTATACCTCTCCTAGCAACTATCGATCTTAGATTAGTAACAAACTATGTTAATCCCGATTTTTCCTTAGGTCGTGTTTAATTAAAAAAAGCTCTTTAATTAATCCTAACTATCAGACAACCTTGAACAAGCTCTTTAGATTTAATCTGGCAATCACATTACGAGTAAAGAAAACAAATTAATGAAGGCAACAACCTTATAAGCTCGAGTCATTTAACCAAGGTTACATTATCCCTAATAATTCGACACCATTAGTTGTCATAAATTAATCTAAAATACAATGATTACGTATTATATTCGATTCTAACAATGGGTTCATACATAAAAATCTAACGATAATGAGAATAAAGATTATTCATATATGAAAACCCAAATCTATAAGCATAGGATAACATAATCAGTCCTCAAAGAGAGAGAGAGAGAGAGAACAACAAACACAATGAAAGAATGCCAAATGTGTCCTTTAGCATCGATATCACCTTCAAACTAGTGTCGAGAAGTTTATTCCTCTATAGGTCTCCAAAGGAGTCGTGCTCTGCCCTTCATTTGTGTCCCAAAACAATTCATAAACTCTTTAACAAAAAATGTTCTAATTATACTAAAAATTAGGTCTCGGGTGCCCAAGTGTCAAAAGCTAAGAGAGGAAGGAGAAACTTGTTGTTTATGGTGGGTCCCATATGCTCCAAAAGATGGCTAATTACTTAATCGATTTTTAAAGAAAATAAGGCAATTTTTAAAAAATCGGCTTGTTTATTACTTAACAAGTCGATTTTTTCTCATAAAGGTTATAAATCAAACTAAATCAAAAATCAGACAGGTTCGTATTTATTATAATTGAATCGGCCAGTTTGGTCCTGTTTTTAAATCATTGGCTATAACTCTAGACTGTAACACTATTTAAGCACCTCTAAGGGAATACAAGTATGTGCACAAGCAAGAAAGGGTAGACAAAGCATTCATTATACAGCAAGCAAAGAAATGTAGGATAGCTAATGTTTGTAGTGTAAAGGTCCCGGTCATAGTGCCTAAGGATCACATAGGACCAATCTTTACTGAAGAAGATCCAAAGGGGAATCTAGGACTCGTGGTGGGACGAGGGTTGTTCTAAATATTTTATAGGCCGAAAAAAAGTATAAAAAAAAGGGCCCTAATGAATCAATAATATGCAAATATGAATAGTTTAAAGAAAACACAAGATTCAATTCTCTTATAAACCTTATTTTATTGTTAAGATTATTCCAATTTGTAGGATCATAAATATTTAACTGAGTGATTGGTTGCTCGTTTACTCTTAAATTTTCTAAATTGGATGCATTTGATACATGTTTTTACTTATTCAATTTGCTAACATTCTCAGGAATATGAATATCATCACTTAAATTTTCATTAAGTTGTTCAAAACTATCTTCACATAATTTATCATAATCTCACTAGAAGAATCACTCTTTTAACAAATTTATTAACAACTCTTTTTTAGGATATTAACTATTCTACTCTTTATTCCTTTTTCCACTTCTAGACAAATACTTTTTAGACAACATTATATAAAATAATTATAACACAATTGAACAAGAACAAGATCAAAAGCATATGTATGGAAATGAAAGAAGCAGGTAAGCGTAATAGAACAATAATATCTCGACCATTTATCATAAAGATATATCAATATTGTTATATATCTTAGACAAAGAAAAAACAAATAGTCAAATTTAATATCCTATATTAAAATAAAAAACAAATAGGAAACTTTTATGATAAAAGTTATCTTATGCAAAATTTATTTTCGATTTTTCAAGTAATTCTAAAATATCGAAACCTAATAGTGATCCACTTTTTACCAAAGAGAAAAGAGATTAACATCATTATTCACATTATAGAAATATTGAAACTCAATTTCATCAATAATTTTCAAAATTAAATTTATACATACAAAATTAGTCGAACCTATAAATCATAAAACACTAATTATGACTTAATAAATAAAAGAGAGATAAATTACAATTGAAGAAGGAAATAAAGGATAAAACTATCAAGTATGATATATGCGGAATGACAGAGAGGAAACTTACCCAAATAAATTTCAATTAGAATTAAAATTATACCTAGAATTGCAATTGACAACTATTATATATAATCAAATTGACAATTTTCAATTTATCATAATAAATTACAATTGAAATAGAAAATGAAAGAAAGATAAATTATACCCAAATTTAATCTGAGTTTCAATTTAAAAATAGAAAAGTAAACCCATATTGAAAAAGATATTATACACAATCAAATTTCAAATTTCTACCCAGACTTCATATCAAAAGAGCTATTGAAAAAGTTTAAAATTCAAAGCAATAAAATAAAATAAAATGAGACGAGAGAATAAATAAGATGTGTTTCTTACCTAAATGAGAATGATGTTGATCTATAAGGCTAAGGCAAAATTCTTGAATTTAAGGTCTTCTCTTACTGAATTTCAATTGGAAAAATGTGAATCTTCGTATTAGGAGCAATTTCATTTTGAAATGCTCACTTCCACCACTGTTTTACCTCTTAAAATGAAGTTTTTGTATGTATGATGACTGACCAAGCTTTTTTTTATACCTTATTAAGATTGTTTTTTGCTCCCTAAATAAATTCCTTTAAATCTTTTAAAAAGAAGAACTCTTTCCAAACATATTTCACTTAAGTGAAAAAATCCTATATTGTAAAATAACTTATAATTAATAGGCCCTCATAAGTGTGGGCCTTAAGTGAGGGCCTTTCCTGTCCTTGCTCAGGATCGACTCCGGGTGGCAGAGACTTGGAAGTTTAGACTGATAAATAGATAATCGAGTGGCCACCTTCTCGTTGTTGCAAGAATTGATGGTCAGTCCAATGCTCAATCAGTGGTGATCTCAAGAGGATATGAAGATGATCAGGATCATGGTGAATGATTAATTTACATAGGGAGGTAGGCTTTTTGTATAGTTTTATCTCATTTTGCAATACTATGTCTAATCTCATGTTATAAGCCATAGTTATTGACGAGTGTTAGATTTTTACACAGAAGTGTCTATAGGAAATATGGCCCGATGTTACGGCCCATATTTTCCATAGGTCCATATCAAAATTAGTTTAGGGTTTTTCTTTGTTTAATAGTATATTAGATCTTTACCATTAATTTAGTACTTGAAAGACGTACAATATTTAATGTTAACAAGTATATAAAGTAGTTCTTTCTCTACCCTAATTAAGTATAGACAAAACAAATACAACATGAACGTATTTTTGGCTATCTATCAAGCTATCTGTTAAGAGAAAGAATCTAGTTTGTGATTGTTGAAAGTTCTCTCTATATCATGACGAATTCTATTCAAAGTAAGTGATTTATTTGTTTCATTTATGTGGTTATTATTTTATTCAAGATCTTAATGTTAACATGTATATAAACTAGTTCTTTCTCCACCCTGATTAAATATAGACAAAACAAATACAACATGAACGTATTTTTGGCTATCTATCAAGCTATCTGTTAAGAGAAAGATTCTAGTTTGTAATTGTTGAAAGTTCTCTCTATATCATGACGAATTCTATTCAAAGTAAGTGATTTATTTGCTTCATTTATATGGTTATTATTTTATTCAAGATCTTAATGAGCATGAATGATTTACAAATTATTTATGATTTACGTATGATTTATGTATTTGATGTTTGAATGCTAAGCATGGAAAATTTACAATGTCGAGAAATGTTGGCGAAAGAATGGAAAGTAGGTTTAAATTCCGACAACCTATTTTAGCCGAATGGTGTTGCTAACCAATCCCTCATTTATTTTCATTTTCTTTAGGGTTCCAAAGTTTGCTTATATCTTTTCGTCAGATGTGACAACATTCCTGCAACTTAGACAAGGTTTGAATCTCTCTCTCTCCCTCTTCCCCCCTTTAGGTGCTTAAAGGCTCCGTGACACAGCGAAAATAGTTAAGTAGAGATTTTAGGTTAATCTCTGAACCAAATCCAAGCATAAAACCTAGGATTTAATCAACAAGAGAAAGGCAGTTTCTCTAAGGAAAATTTCCTGCAGAAGCTTTTATTAAAGGCAATGTTTTTGGGTTCCCCTAAAACATCTGCTAATCCTCCCTTTTATACCCCTAATGTAGCACATAAGAGTCCTAATTCTAGTGTGAAAAGGATTGATTGAAATTCTTTTCTAAAGCTAACTTATTTCTTTTCTTACTGGACGAGAAAACCTTCCTACCTAGGAAAATTAAAATAAAATAAAACATAAACATAAACAAATCCTAATGGGTATAAACAAAAACAAATCATAATAGGTATAAACAGAAACAAATTCTAATGGGTATATGACAACATAACCCAATCCTAATAGGTGAAGGACATAAGCAAATCCTTATGGGTTTAATCCTTTATTAGTCCCCTCATTTTGAAAAGAACTCGACCTTGAGTTGTCGTTAGGATAGGGCTCTTCTTCTCCATGAAAATCATAGATATCAGCAACATTAAAAGTCTTTGAAATTCCCATCTCCTCAAGCAGATTGATAACATAACCATTGTCGCTGATTTTATGTAGGATCTCATAAGGACCATATTTCTTTGGCTTCAATTTGTTGTAGGTTCCAATAGGGAATCTTTCTTTCCTTAAGAAAATCATCACTTTGTCACCTTCTTCGAAAGTTTTAGACTTCTTGTGTTTGCCAGCTTGTTCTTTATATTTGGCATTAGTCCTTTCAAGTCTCTCTCGAACCTCCTCTTGCATCGTCTTCACTTGTTCGGCCATATTTTCAGCTACTATGCTTAAGTTTGGTAACTTTGGAAGTTTTATCATATCAACGGTACTCTTTGGAACTTTCAAGTATACTAAGAAAAATGGTGATCTACCAATAGCATTATAGACAATAATATTATAGACAAACTCAACTTAAGCTAGAGATAAATACCATTGCTTAGGCTTCTCTCCACAAATACTTCTCAATAGATTTCCAAAAGTCTTATTAAGTGACGCAGTCTGACCATTTATTTGTGGATGAGCAGTGCTACTAAAGTTTAAATAAGTATCAAACATCCTCCATAAAGTTCTCCAAAGGTGACTGAGAAACTTCAAATCTCAGTTAGATGTAATAGATTTAGGAATTCCATGTAATCTTACCACTTCTTTAAAGAACAGTCTAGCCATATTAGATGCATCGGCAATCTTCTTACATGCAATGAAATGTGCCACCTTGGAAAATCTATCAACTACTACAAAAATAGAATCAACTCCCCTTTGTGTTCTAGGTAATTTAAAGACAAAGTTCATAGACAAGTCCTCCCAAATATCTTCTGGGATAGGGAGTGGCATGTAAAAACCAGTATTCTAGGATCTTCCTTTAGAAGTCTGACAAACATAGCACCTTGTCACAAAGTTTCTAACTTCTTTCTTTAACTGAGGCCAATAGAACCTATCTTCAAGACTAGTAGTGGTCTTATCCCTTCCCATGTGACCGACTAATCCTCCACTATGCACATCACGAATCAACTTTTCTCTAAGAGAAGTATGAGGAACACAAAGTTGGTTACTGTGGAAAAGAAAACCATCAATGATATGGAACTCCCCAATAGGTTGCTTCTGAATGCACTTTAACCATATGTCCTTGAAGTCTTCATCATCTTCATAAAGCTCCTTTAAAACTTCAAATCCAGCTACCGCTTAGGACATATTAGAAAGCAATACTGTCTTCTTAATAAGTGCATCAGCCACCTTGTTAGTTACACCAGATTTGTGTTTAATAACAAAAGAAAACTTCTGTAAGAAAGTAGTCCATCTGGCATGCATATTACTCAAGTTCTTTTGACTGTTCAGAAACTTTAAAGCTTAATGATCAGTGTAAAGAATAAACTCTCTTTGAATCAGATAATGTTCCCAATGTTTCAATGTTCTCACAACTGCATAAAATTCCTGATTATAGGTACTCCATCTTTTCCTTGTGTCGTTAAACTTCTCACTAAAGAAAGCTACAAGTCAGCCTTCTTGAGATAAAACAGCTTCAATACCTACTCTACATGCATCATACTCAACCTCAAAAAGCTTGTCAAAGTTTGGCAAAGCTAGGATAGGAGCAGTGTTGAGTTTTCCTTAATCAAAGCAAAACTTTTCTCAGCTTTGTCATTCCAACCGAATTTTCCTTTCTTCATGCATTCTATGATAAGGCCATAATTGAACTGAAGTTTCTAATGAACCTCCTATAGAAAGTAGGTAGCACATGGAAAGATCGAACCTCACTAACATTCTTAGGGGCAGGTCATTCACGAATTGCCTTCACCTTTGTTTCATCTACATGAATTCCTTCAGAACTAACCACATACCCCAAGAATAGTAACTTCCTAGTCAAGAAATTGCATTTCTTCAAGTTCAAGTAAAGCTTATTATGTTGTAAAACAGACACGACTCTCCTCAAATGTTCTAGATGTTCTTCAACTATTCTGCTATAGACGAAGATATCATCAAAATAAACACCACGAACTTTCTATTAAAAGGTCTAAGCATTTGGTTCATGAGTCTCATAAAAGTGCTAGGGGCATTGGACAACCCAAAGGGCATGACTAGCCACTTATACAACCCCTCTTTCATTTTAAATGCAGTTTTCCACTTATCCCCAGGTCTGATCCGTATTTGGTGATAACCACTTTTCAAGTCAAGTTTAGAGAATACCTGAGAACCACAGAGTTGATCAAGTATGTCATTCAATCTAAGAATAGGAAATCGATATCTCACGGTAATTTTGTTAATAGCTTTACTGTCAACACACATTCTCCACGATCTATCCTTCTTGGGTATCAAAAGTGCAGGAATAGCACAAGGACTCATGCTTTCTTGGATCAAACCATTTTTCACCAATTCTTCCACTTGTTCTCTTAAAATATCGGTTTCTTTAAGGTTCATTCTATAATGGGGCAGATTAGGAAGCTTAGTTCCAGGTACTAGATCAATGTGATGTTAAATCTCTCTCATAGGAGGCAATTCATTAGGTAATTCGGAGTGGACCAGATCTGAAAACTCCTCCAAAAGCGGCTGGATCAAATCTGAATTAGCTCCATTCTCCTCCTCTTTCTCCTCCAATAATTGGTTCTTTACCACCAAGACATGAACCTCTCGAGTCTCCTTACTAAGGGTCAACAATGTATTTCCCTCCATTTTAAAAGTCTTTGGCCTATCAAAGGCTGCATTTGTGAGTAGCATGGTCACTTTCTTGCCTTTCAATTAGAATGAGACTTTGTTATCTCTCCCTTATAAGTAATATCCATGTCAAATTGCCATAGCCTTCCTAGGAGTATGTGGCTTGCATTCATGTTCACCACATCACAGTAAACAGTAGCCTGGTAAGACTTTTCTATAGAAATAGGAACTTGACACACTTCAGTTACTCTCAAGGCTGGCCCATTAGTAAGTTGACCAACGGTGTAAGGATGAGGATGTTTCTCATTAGGAAGCTTTATGTGATCCACCATCGTTAACAATACAGAAGGATCTAAAAATGCTTCTCCTTTGTTGTGGCTCCTCGGTTTTAGATGAACAAAGTATCTTCCTTACCACTAGACTAACTTTGTCCTCGATAACTTCTTCAGCAAACACCTCTCCTTCTTCTTCCTCTTCTTGAAGCTCTTCCAAATCTTCTTTACCTTCATTAAGGTAGTCTCCTTTTTTAGCAACGTTGGCCATCTTTCTCTCAGGACAATTACTAGAGATTTGTCCAGGCTTCCGGCATTTATAACACTTGTCTATTTTTGGTGGTGCATATGGGTTGGAACCCTTAGGAATTCCTCTACTGCTGCTGCCACCTCCTTCAAAAGGTTTCCTTTTTTCCACTTTTAAATCTTTAGGGGCATTATCGATTTTCAATGTTTCAGCTAATGCTTTCCCCTTTCCTACCACTTCATTTGGAATTTGTTGAGTTATTCTCCTAGGGTATTCAAACCTCTTAGGTGCCTATTCCATCTTTTCAGCTTTTAAGGCCAATTGGTAGGCCTCCTCTATGTTCCAAATGGTGTGCATTACAAGCCTTTCACTTATGGATGATCTTAATCCTCTAAGATACCTTGAAACTTGCTGCATGTTAGATTCTTCAAGATTATTACTTGCTGCCAGCCTCAAGAACTCATAATGATACTTCTCCACACTCCTAGAACCTTGGACGCAACTTTGATAAAGATCAAATAAGTGTAACTCATAATCAAGGGGTAAAAATCTAAGGAAAAGGGCTTGTTTCAATTTCCTCCAAGATCTGATTGGTAGTTTTCCATTCCTCTCCCGATTCTTTTGAAGATTACTCTTCCAACTTTAGCACCACTTTTTAATTTATAGCCCACAATTCTCACTAGTTTATCATCTGTGACTTCCATCATCTCTTGAAAACTTTTCACCTCTTCAATCCAATCAAGAAATCCTTCAATGCTTAGATTTCCACTAAAGTAAGGGACTTCAACTTTAATCTTGTAATCATCTTTATCCCTTTGGTCTCTTCTTGGTTGGTCTTGGTCTAGAATTTCTTCATCCAAACTATCTTCCATAAGAGGCATCTGATTCTGACCATTAGCTCTCCTATTTTCTGCATTCCTTGGAAGATTAGGTCTGCCAATAGGTTGGGGTTGGGGTAAACCTCTGCCTTAAGCTCCACTAATTAGTATTCTTCCATTATTGGCTTGATTAAGGCCCATAATAGTTAGAAGTTGATCCATACGAATCGCTAATCCATTAATAGCCTCCAAAACTTCGTCAAATCTTTGATTATCTCCTTGATCAGCCATCTATACTGGTTGGTCAAAACTAAAAATGTTTGGTTTGACTTTTCTAGGTTTTGGGATTTTTTGGGTTTTAGGTGAATTTTTTGGATTGGTAGGGCTGGAAGATGGGCTGGAGGGTGTGGAACAGAAACAAAATTGAGGAAAGGCACTAGGAAAGAAATCCAGGAAAAACTTATACCAACTGACACAGCGAAAATAGTTAAGTAGTGATTTTAGTTTAATCTCTAAACCAAATCCGAGCATAAAATTTAGGATTTAATCAGCAAGAGAAAGGTAGTTTCTCTAAGGAAAATTTCCTGCAGAAGCTTTTATTAAAGGCAATGTTTTTTGGTTCCCCTCAAACATCTGCTAATCCTCCCTTTTAACATAGCACATGAGAGTCCTAATTCTAGTGTGAAAAGGATTGATTGAAATCCTTTTATAAAGCTAACTTATTTCTTTTCTTGCTAGACAAGAAAACCTTCCTAACTAGGAAAATTAAAATAAAATAAAACAGAAACAAATCCTAATGGGTATAAACAGAAACAAATCCTAATGGGTATATGGTAATATAACCTAATCCTAATAGGTCGAGGACAACATAAACAAATCCTTATGGGTTTAATCCTTTATTACCCCATTTGGTTGACAGTTTTTTAGCCAAATTTAAACATTTTGGAGGGTATAAGTTGTTTGACTAATATATTTGTTTGGTTATCAGCTGGTAGGTTGGCTTATTCAACCCAACCAACTGAATTTTTAAAAGCTCCAAAATACTAGCACTTTTTCTTTAGCTTTTTAACAATGACAGTTGTGCCCACTTAGTTATTCTCCACCTCCAGAGGTTTTTGACACCACTGTCGTCATCGAAGTTCCAAAGATTGCCAACAACCCTTTCCTGAGAGGTATTTGGTGCCATCAATTGCCCATCAAGATAAGGAATTTGATAGAGCTTTACGTAATCCTCATAGGTCGTTAACTCCTCAGACAACTTTTGCACATCATCCTTTGCTATCTCATCTTCCACTTTCTCCACTTTTTGTTTCACAATCTCTTAATCCACCAATTTTTGTTATTGATAGAATATACCTGCTCTATCTCTTACCTAGAATTTTCTATGCCAGAAACATCTGTTTCTAGATTGAAGCCATTCAAAGGGATGTTACCACTCGATTCAGATCATATCTGAACCTAAAATTGCAACTTTCACGACTATTATTGGTAAAGTTACAATTTTTTTGTATGGGATGACTGGAATTTCGAAGAAGATGAGGTGGGTCACTGGTGTAAGCATCGTTGTCTTCATTTGGCATGACTGGATTTTCAAAGAAAATGACAACACTCAGTTATTCCACACTACAGTCCAGTCTCTTACTCTCCTTCCTTCTCATTTTCTATTAGTTACCAATGTTCATTATTTCTAAGATGTATTGGCCTCTATTATTTTATATTTTTTAGATGTATACAACAATTCAAAAATTATATAATTTAGATTAATTACTTAATAAATAAGAAATTTGTGTTAGTACTAGTGAATTCACTTTTTTTTACTAAATTACATTACAAAAATATTCAATGAAATACTAAGATCATGTCTTTATAATTTTTTTAAGTCATACCCTCATAAGTCATTTTACACATAAACAGTTAAAACTAAACAGTTAATTTTACCAAACATTCCTAATAAACAGCTGATGTTATTCTCTGATCAAATCAACTGATATAATTTGCTTTCAGCTAACCGTTGATAGAATTAGTTAACAACTAATACAATCCGCTAATTGCCAAACAAGGCCAAAAGTTTCCAAATTACATTACAGCAATAACGGTGGTTATCTCCCAAGGTCTCTACGAGTCATAGGGAGTTAAAGAATGCAATGGAACTAAAAAGAAAGGAATCCCCAGCCTGGAATTACGATGTAAGCATACTGTTGTCATTATATCCATAATTCAATATGCTCTCTCTCTCACACACACACACACATTTCTATAAAATATTTCGTCCAAGATGTTACTTTCTATTTTTAGGAGGAGAATGGTTTATGGACGTGGAAAAAGCCCCTTAACACCTTGCAAGAAAAGACCTAAGGCGTTGAAAATATGGAAGAAGAAGAAGAAAAGGTTGAAATTAGCAATGAAGAAAAAGCTTCTAAAAGGTCAGGTGCTAGTGAATACTAGATAGTTATTCAAGGTACAATGAAATTTTGTTGGAAATAATCTTACTTTTTTATTATTTCTCATGCAGAGCTTAGCTTTCAGATCTGCCGGAAGTTGATGACTTACCCCATAATCATCCTTTGCGCGCACAATTTTTGCAAAACATGCTTTGAGGGTGTTTTTGCTGGTAAAAGTCTTGTTAGACAGAGGACATGCGAAGGAAGTACGAACTTTAAGAGAGCTAGGAAAAATGTTATGAAATGTCCTGAATGTACAAATGACATAACTGATTTTTTTCAGAATCCACAGCTCCTGTGATTAATCAACCAATTATGTTTTCAACTCGTTAGTGTTGCTTACCTTGAACGTATCAATAACATCCTTCTGGTTGCATTAACTTAAATTAATAGGCAACTCATGAACTCCATTTTCATGATAGGTTAATACATAGTTTATGCATGTTATTGAATCACTGAAGAAGGAAAGAGCAAAGAAAGAAGAATACGAGGGTTTTGATGAGGAAAGCAATGCCACTCAGAAGACAACAAACACTACTACTGATACTGATGATTCCAATGAAAGCTGTACGATGCTGGTAGATGATAATTTGATGGATGAAATGGAATCCAAATCCAACCAAAAAATGCAAAAGCAGGAACCAAAAGGTGTTCATGATATGCCAACTGTGGAAGGGGAGAACCATTTTTTTTCAAACCTATTGGTTCTAACAGCTGATTGAAGAGTGGATCATTCGAACCATTCAATCCATACACAAGTATAAGAAGAACATTACCTGAAGCCCTCGAAGAAGCTGGCGCTAAAGAACTGCCAACTGCTACCAAATTCGGGTGACGTCAAAATGGGCGAAAGAAGACTAAAAATGGAGGAGATGAGGCCAAGGAGATTGGTGGAGTTAAGACGAGGAAGACGGGGGCTAAACTTGAAGCGTCACAGTGGACATAGTTGTTTGAAGTTTATTTTACTTATACAGTGCATTCTCCAGGTGGTAGCGTAGGATTACCTTTGGTCAAAATTCAGCTTTAAATTTTACAGTGTGAATTATCTATGTTTTCAATGAATCCAACTCAAAACTTTGAATATCTATTTTGAAAATTATGATATTGTCAAATTTTCCTCTTTTTTTCTCCACATCTATATTCTTGGGATTTGATGACTAGAAGCAAAGTAATGTTCATTTATTTACCTTCTCAGTGGAGAAGTTATAGTAAAAAGCATTGCTCTTAATCTACCAAACTAAATAGTTTAAACTCTCTTTACAGGGGATGGCCAGGAAAAATTGTACACAAGCGGCCATCTCTCTAGATTGAAAGAGAGAAATGAACTTAAAAGTGTCATCTTCTGTTGCTCAAGTTTCTCCAACAAGGAAGGGGCATCGAACATGAAAATCGGCTTATCTGCAAAATATTAGAAGGCTTGATAATTTCCATTGATGTACAGTGGGATATAAATATACAGCCGTGTGATCAATTGTGCATGATCAGTTGTGCACGATCTCCTCCTAAACTTGAGGTAATGGATATGGTACACATGATTTCCTCCTGAATCTGAGGTAATGGATACGATACAATTAATTCAAACATTTGGAAATCTTATCATCTAAGATTTCCTGTTGTGATCCTCTGATATTATCTCCAATGTCATCCTAATCAAAGGCAAAATTTCTGGGACATGCTTCAGAGGATGCCTATAAATTAAAGATCATAAGGTTGGAATTTCAATGATTTCCATCAACTCTTAAAATACCCTTTAACGGCAAATTGGAGAAGACGAATGCCAAAAAATATATCAATGTTTAAACAGCAAAACCCGTACCTTAATTAGTTGAGTAAACTTCCTTCCAGCAAAGATTACGTAGAGGACCATCCATGAAGATAATAGAGTAAGCTTAGTCTGATCATCCATCAACCTGTATTGTTTTGAAATGTAGCTCATTAAACCAGGGTACAATCATCATAGCCGTCCAGATTGAGAAGCTTCGGGCGTCTTTTAGGTTGCGTTTGGATATGCAGTGTGCTGGAGATAAGTATTTATCTATCGTAGTTTTCAAACACAGTCACATGTTTGAATCTGCGGGCGAATAATTGGAAGTTGGAGGAAAATGTGGTGCTACCACAGAAATCAATAAGTAGAAAGAGCGGTGCGGTAGGAAAATACTTCTGCGGTAGAAATTTTACTTTCCATTAATAACCTTCTGATAATTATTATTTTTCATTATACCCTCAACTAATATTTTCTTATTTATAATTCGAATTTATATGATAATAATATATTTTTATGAAATATTTTATTTACTAAATTTATTTTATTTATATTTTTATTATTTTAATTTAATATTTTATTATTTAT
>JANQAP020000571.1:2337069-2354190 GCA_026874005.2 Erythroxylum coriaceum
TAATTGTTAAGTGATGTGGCACGCCACCCTCGCGGGGCACGGATTCGGATATCACCATCGATATCGGGTTCGGGTCCCGCGGGAGTGGGGTGTTACAAAATTTGTATCCATTAACAAAATACATCGGATACTATTTAACAGTTTGCAAAGGTCCTTTCGTAAGATCATATATGAAATTGTTCTTTATTGGATTTTTTGAGGCCTACACAAAAAACAATTTATCATATTAAATTGTATAATGTCATCTAATCACTTTGATTTGATAATTCAACCATTTCAATTATTACAAGTGAAACTTACATATTTCTAGAACAGTCATGGAAAGTGTCTTTTAACTTCTTTATCGATATCATCCTATGTTTTTTCAGACATTAGCTTGCATAACCATGGCTTATATAATCTAAAAGCATTTTTATGTATTTTAGTTGTAAACAATAGTAACTTTGGAAAATCAAATAATCTATTTGAAAATCAACTTAAACTTCTTACATGAAAGGTTGAACCTCTTGACAATTCAATAAAATGTAACCATGGGTAGCCTCTATTTCTTTTGCTGTTAACATTCTTTTTGTTGAACGTCCATATGTTCATCCTGGATATGTAAAAATAGATAAGTTACCATCAACATCACCTGTTTGCCCCCCATCGTTATTACGAGGAACTTTTCTTCCTTTTGTGTCCACATATGGCTTAAAATAATGTGAACAAAATGTACTTGCTTCCTCTATTAAATAATCATTACATATCGAACCTTTAACTCTAGCCTTGTTTTTGACATTTTTCTTTAAGTGATGCAAATACCTACATTAAAAATAGAGTTATTACAATTCTATTATTGAAATATGCTATAACTTTTATTTAAATATTAACTATAATTAAAACATGCTTCTATTAACTTCTTCAGCTTCAAGTTCTGTAACTTTTAGCAACCTTAATTCATCAATCTCTTACAATATCTCTTCACCAGCTTTGTGAGGGGAAGGAGGTGTTTGTACCATCTTATTATTAATGAACTTTTGTTTATTACGTGTAAATGGATAATCTGGAGGAACAAATTTCCTGTGGTTGTCGAACTAAGATGTTTTGACCCTGTTAGGAAGATAATGCGCATCAGAATCGTTGATACAGTAAGGACAAGCTAATTTCCCTACTGTGTTCCATCCAGATAATATAACATACGTAGGGAAATCACTAATAGTCCACATCAAAGTTGCTTTCAACAAAAAATTTTGTTTAAGAGACAAATCATTTGTCTCTATACCAAATTCCTAAAGATGATACAATTCAGAGGGTTGTAAGAATACATCAATTTTATGGTTTGGATCCATAGGCCCTGACATAATCACTGTCAAGAGCATATATTCCTCATTCATACACATCCATGGAGGCAAATTATAAGGAATAATTATGATTGGCTATGATGAATATTGTTGGCCTGATTGACCAAAAGGTTGTAATTCGTTTGTCGATAATCCCAACCTAACATTTCAACTTTTAACTGCAAACTCAAAATGGGCGTTATTGAAATGTTTCCATGTGACTGCATCCGATGGATGGCTCATTATTTCATCTTCCTGTTCATGTTCATTATGTCATCTCATGTGAGATGTAGTAACATTAGAAACATATAGTCTTTGAAGTCTCAGAGTTAGCAAGAAATAATATATCCACTTCTAGGGTACTACTTTCTGTTTCATAGAATGATTTCTAGGTTCGAACCTAGATTGACAAAAAAATTTGCACTTTTGTAATTCCACATTATTTCCCCAAAACAATATACATCTAAAATTGCAACAACCAATTTTTTCAACTGACAAATCAAGACCCCTAATAAGTTTCTTCATATTGTAGAAATTATCAACCATTGTATGATCAAGAGACAATGATTCATTATACCAAGCAAGAATTTTATCTAAACTTCGATCATAAATATGCCCTTCAGACTTTATGTTCAATATTCGAGCAATTGAAGATAATTAAGTCATAGTCTCACAATTTGGCAATAATTCTTACTCAGTTGATTTTAGCAAGTCAAAAAACTTTTTTATATGTGGGTTTGATTCTTCTTTAAGATTTTCAATATTTTCCTGAAAGGTATAACCGGCTGCATCATAAACCATTTAGGTGCAAGGATTTTCTGCTACACTCACATTATTTGTTATAAATACAATCCCCCTTCAAGCCCATTGATGCTTATTGATGAGTTTACTTCATTACCCCTTGAGGTGCTACAAATTAACGGCTTCTTATGTTGTGACTGCTCAAAATAATTTGGAACAAACCCTTTTCTTAACAAATGGAGATTCACTTCATCAATAGGAAGAAAACGAATATGTTTGCAGTTTTTACATGGACATCTGATCTTTGGACAATCTATATATGCATGTTGAGAACATGCATAGTGAATAAAAGCTTCAACTCTCTCAACTTAGGATTAATGAAATCATTGGGTGTTAATTGTCCATATAGCCAAAATCTATCAACATTACTCATTTCTGCATACTATTATTTAAAAAAGTGATTTCATAGTTAGTATCCTTCATTTCCCCTAAGTTTATAGAACATTTAATCTTTACTTTACAGAACATCCCCTAAGTTTTTATAGGTCTCAGACCATTTCCCCTCCAAATTGAAACCAACCTAACCCACCATATAAGTTCATAATTATACAAACTTAACATATATAAGTTTCAGCCAAATAAAACAATATGCCAACCAACCACTATGATACGTCGCATTGTTTACACCTGTGAATCGAGAAAGCAAGTTCTCGCTGTAACTCCTAGGCTCGTGGAATTTTTTACCGATAAGCCTCATAGGAGTTGCATCACGAGTTTCTAGCTTATATACCATCCTAGGGTTTTATTAAGCCTCAAATAATCCATAATTATACAAACTCATTCAATATGCAGTAAATTTTTTATGTAATTTATACATCTAGCCATCAATCATTCTAACAATATTCCAAAACAACAACATACAAAACCAAGATAACTATGTTTGCATTAATCACCAACAAGTTGATTTCTAAAGTTTAATTTTAAACAAGCACTATGGTACTTAGCATTGTTATACCTTATGAATCGAGAAAGCAAGTTGTCGCAATGACTCCTAAGCTCGTGAAATTTTTCACCTGTAAACTTCATAAGAACTCCATCATGAGTTTCCAGCCTATATATCATTTTAAGGGTTTATTATGCCTCAAATCATCCATAATTATACAACCTCATTCGACATGCAGTCAATACTTATATAATTTATACATCTAGCCATCAATCATTCTAACAATATTCCAAAACAACAACATACAAAACCAAGATAACTATGTTTACATCAATCACCTTCAAGTTGATTTCCAAAGTTTGATTTTAAACGAGCACTATAGTATATGGCATTGTTACACCATATGAATTGAGAAAGTAGGTTATCGCTATGACTCCTAGGCTCATGAAATTTTTAACCGATAATCCTCATGTGAGCTGCATCATAGGTTTCCATCTTATATATCATCCTAGGGGTTTATTATGCAAATAATTGTTATGTCATTTACGTGAATTTATTATGTTAATACTAAGTTTGAATTAATCACCTACAAGTTCAAGTCTTTATGTTTAAATTTAAACAATGCCCACACATAAATACTTAGACTATTAAACCCCAGTGTAAAATCTCATCAATCATTGTTATAGGTAAAATACACAAAATCGATCACATTGTAGACATTACTTAGTTCAACAAATTACCTTGATAGATGGACAATTGCAAACTACAAAGAAGACGAATGAGGTTGGACAATTATTGACACTCTTCAACACAGAACACAACCTGTAAGAAATGCAATATTAATCCCTGTTAATGAGTGTATTATGTCATTTTGATAGCATATTTTGTTGAACTCTAAAGTATAGTTCAACATTAATCCTTGTTAATTACTATTATCAAGTAAATTGACACATTTTATGCTTCAACAAAATTAGGGAGATGTGGAATTTTTTTAAAGTTTTATTGCAATATAATTAGCCTTATCTTGCATTTAGGGACATGTGCAATATAATTGCAACATAATTACGGATATGTTTTAAACCAAAAGATGTCGTTTTCTTTTTATTAAAATCGTCAATTTTGCCGACAGAATGATAGTTCTATTGGTAAATTACTGTTAAAAACTGCTTCTGTTGGTACACCTCGATGCTTATATTTGTCACCAACCATTGCCACCTATTTTACTGATAGACATCACTCTTCCGTCGTTATATTCCATAGGCAAAATTGCCCGGATAATTTTCCTCTACCTTTACCAACAAATATTTTGTCCGCTATAAAATAAAAACTTTTCTGACAATGTTACTGACAGAAAATCAATTTCCATCGCTAATTTCCTATGGTCATGTTTCTGTCCGTAATTTGCAATTTTCTTATAGTGAAAAGTGAGAGATCATAATTATAAAAAATGAGATAGTCTTAATAAATAATGGTAAATGAATAAAATACAAGCCCAATTCATCAAGGTGAAATTCAATCTAAAGCCTAGATTTAATTTCAAATTATCCAAGTTAAATATTCAACCAAATTCAAAATACAAATCCATTAAAAGCCCTAGCTACCAAATCACTAAACCTTAAGCATTCCCCATTTTAAAATTGAAATCTAAAATTTGTTCAAGCTTTAAAATCCAATTATGCAAATAAAATATATCTGAAAAGACTTTGGCTTTGATGAAATCCGATTATTATCAAGTCATTTTCATATGGTGCAAAACAAATTCCTAACACCTACAATGCAAGTGAAAATGATAAACAATGAACTAGTCATCTTTATATCACATTTCTAAGCTAGCTGAAACAAATGACTAAATACTAAAGGAAAATTCAGATTCGAAAGCATGCCCAAACAAGAAATATGAAACAACACTAATAGTTGAAAGATTTGACCAATATAATCTAAAAGAACAAGTAGAGTGGCCAAAACTCAAACGAAAATAGATTTTGGGGACAACTTATAGCAAATAACAAAGCATAAGCAATATGATAGATGCTTTATAGATGTTTCAGTTCATAATAAAGAACGAACTTTTGTTTCCCTAATCAGAAGGTACATATTAGTGATAGAAAAATATCAAAAGTTTGAACGATTTAGTAGTTAGAATATCTAAAACAAGATGGCTAAATGGAATGTGACTTATACCACCTAAAATTAACAATTAAAACATCGTATTTTCTTTATATACTGTCATTCATCACATTGTATATTGTCATTCATCACACAATAATGGTAAAATGCAGACAAGTATAGTTTACTGGCATAACATAAAATATGCATGAACAACATTTCACAAAATGGGTATAAAACTCATCCACACATATATAAGAAGTAGAAAACATAAGGGAGGACAAAACCCACCTTTACCTTTATCGACGAATATTTTGTCCGTCGCAAAATATAATTTTTTCCGACAATGACATCGACGAAAATTGATTTTCTATCAGTAATTTTCTATAGCTAATTTGTAATTTTCTTGTAGTAGATTAATCAAAAGTGAACTTCTTTGATCATTGCATATTATTTTTATCATTCATGATTTCGAAGTGTTTTGTCGATTTCATTAATAACTTTCATTTGAATTTAAGCATGATAAGATGTTACTTGCCATTTTCATGACTTTTCGATTTCTATTAATCTTTGAGTTTGTAAGTTCAAATTTGCAGCTTTTACTTGCTTTTAATGTATGCTTGCTTTCATTTAAAATATGCTCAATGTTTATGTAACTATGTCTTGCAATATCAAATTTGGGGTCAAATTAAGTTTTCATTACTTATTTTAATGGGTAAGTAATGGTTATCCATTTTCTTATTGTAGTTATTTTTTCCAAATTACAGGTAAGGTTGTGTATTAATAGATCTTTCTAGATCTTCCATATTAACGAAAGTTTTACTCGATTGTTATTATTTAGTTTTTTTTCTCAAGAATACAACCCAAAACAAATTTGTTTGTTTTCTTTGTGAAAACTTTATAAATTTAGGTCTTGATGCTTCTTTTGAGTTTTGGCTGGAGAAATATTTTTTTTGGACTAATGCTGACCTTGTGCCTAGTGTTCACTTCAGTAACTTGCTTGGATGATAAAGTGTTTGCTATTTGCCTTCAAATTTGTTATTACATTATTATATATAATCCACCGTCTATTGGCTTGTAGCATGCCCATTTGTCTCGGGTTACGATTTGTGCATTAAGTAATTTGGTATTAGGTGGATTATTGACATCATTCTGGTATTGATACGATTGACTGTTTATATTGTTAAATTGTCTTTCACATCTCATTCCTAAAGTAAATAACTTGCTAAATTGTATTTCACAATCAAATATTTTTGTGCTCTTTACTAATTAAAATATTTCTTTTTGGATCGTGACAGCCTTTATCAATGATATTAAAGACCAGAAGCTCTGGTACAATTCTTAAGGTTGGTCTAAATACATACTGCAGCCCTCTAAAAATGAAAACTGTTTTATATCGTTTGTTCCTGAACACTCCTTTTGTTTTTTGTTTTTTTTGTAAACCACATAATTTATACGGACGCTTTCATAAATTTATTAAAATTTATAATTCATTAAATAAAAATAGAGTTGTGGATGATATTAATCACCGGCTTAATCTAATTCCGCTGGAGTTGTTTATAAGGACAAGTATTTGAATAAAAACTATCCCCTTTCATGTTTCGATTCGATGATTACAAATTTCACTTCAGATTTCAGAGAGCAGAGGAGTTGAGGCCTGCGGTCCGTGTGGAGTGGAAGAAGGATAGGGTTAGGGTAGGATAGGGTAGCTTAGGAAAGTAACATAAAATAGGCATGAAAATGGGTTATGGGGGATATCTTCTTGGAATACAGGGCAGAGATCTTGTTGTCCTCACTTTTCCCATCCACTTTAACCCCTTGCGCTACTGCACGCACAATCTTTTCCCATATTTTTCACCCAATTGTTACGCAATTATTATCGTTGGACATCTCGTTGATCTCGGAGTTGCACCTCGTTCTTAGATCATGGAGCAGTTGTGATTGATAAGATACAGACATGTCAATAGTTCGGATTGGGCTCGGGCTGCTTTTCTCTTATGTGGTGACTTGCGGGTCGGCCCATGACTCGCACAGGTTGAGATGAGCCTGCCCGTGGTCAAGATTATGGCCCGTCGGGTCACGGACAGGCTGAGTCGGCCTGGTCTAACTATTTATTTTTAAAGAAAAATTCAAAACTACGTCGTTTTTGAAAAAATAGACGGATCGACTATGGTCGATACGTGGCTCGGCCTAAGCGAACCATAGCTTATCCGTAGCCTAGCCAACCCGAGCCAAAAATGAACCAGACTGGATCGGACCATAATTAGCATCCCTAATAAGATATATTATTCTCGTTAATCAAAAAGAAAAAATGGCATGTTAAGTCAATTATACCCATTAAATTAAATTAAAGTAGTCCAACCCAAAAGCATAAATATCCGCTTTTCCTTGTTCAAAATTATGTGGATATATAATTACTTTAGAATCATTTTTAATTTTTGTAATATCTAAAATTAAAATAACTTTATTTCTTTTCAAATCCATTAAAATTAAAGGCTTTACGAAAATTTTAAAATATTAACAAGATAAAATTCTCTCTTTTTATTTAATAAATAATTATCAAATCTATTTTTTATTATCCAAAATAATGTTCATTTTAAATTTTAAACTGATTGTAAAAATTAAAAAATTAAAAAATGAAATTCTAATTTTAATTTTTATTAGTAATTAGTATTAAATAACTAAATAGTATATATTTTTAGTCTTAATAAAGTCAAACAACATCAACAACATTCAGTGAGGTCCTGCTTCTTGGGAAAAATAAATACAACGTTTTTCCTTAATTTAGTTTCGGCAACTAAATTTTCTGATATAGAGGATCCACTTTAGTGGCAACTATAGAACATACAACTTAATCAACCAATAAACTACGTTGTAACTGTGTAAAATGGAATTGTGACAATAATAAATAAAATGTACATGAAGATTTAACATAGTTCACCCAAATGTTGGTACATCCACAAAGCACACTCAGAAAAACACTTTCACTATAAAAATAGTAGGTACAAAGAAAGTTTCACAACACCTTACAAATGAGTGCTACCCAAAAATAGTGGTAGTCTCGGTATCTCTCAAATAATATTTCACAACAATTTCTCTCACTATTTTATCACTCACACTTTTAAGAACCTTTTAAAAGCTTAATTCTCTTTCTCTCTTATTTTTCTCTCTGCCTTAGCTCTCTCTCTACCTTGGCTTTCTCTGTTTTTGTGTTCTATATTTTTGTCGAATGGAGGAGGCCTTATATAGGTATCTAATGTGTTAGAAAAGTCAAAGTTAGGTAGCTATAATTTTTGGCTGCTACTTAAATTTGACAAAATTTGGCAGCTTTTTGACTGCTGCCTACTTTGTCCTTTTTTTAATTAATATGTGGTGGGTCCCTCATATGGGAGGAACCCACTTAAAAATTCTGCCCCTTCTGACTATACGAGGAGATCTACCATTTTGACAGCAAGTCGACAATATTCGAATTTACCCCTTGTGAGAATCTTTGTTAGCATATCTTATTCATTCTCATCAGTATGGATCTTTTCAAGCTGTAACTACTTCATCTCCAATATGTCTCTGATCCTGTGATATCTCATATCTATGTGCTTCGATCTTGAGTGAAATTAGAAATTCTTTCCAAGGTGAATTGCACTTTGACTGTCACAAAACAACTCATATTTTTCCTGATGGAAACTAAGTTCATTTAAGAACTTCTTCATCCATAGCAATTCCTTACAAGCTTCAATTTCTGCGATAAATTCTGCTTCTGTAGTAAAAAGAGCAACACATTTTTGCAACCGCGACTGTTATGACACAGCTTCCCCTGCAAAAGTGATCAGATATCCTGATGTAGATTTTCTCGAATCAGCATCGCCAGCCATATATTTTCTCGAATCAGCATCTCCAGTCATGTCTGCATTAGTATAACCAGTTAACATAAGTTTAACATCTCCATAACATAAACATATTTTGGAAGTGCCATAAAGATATCTAAGAATCCACTTTACGGTAACCCAATGTTCCTTTATAAGATTTGAAAGAAATCAACTCACTACTCCAACTGAGTGAGCAATATCTGACCATGTGCATACCATAACATACATAAAATTACCAACAGTTGAAGCATATGGAATCCACTCCATCTCTTCCTTCTCTTCTTCTGTGGAAGGACTCTGCTTCGAACTTAATCTAAAGTGATTAACAAGAGGACAACTAATCGCTTTAGCGTTCTCTATGTTGAACTTCTGAAGCACTTTCTCAATGTACTTCTCCTGTGATAACCACAATTTCTTGGCATTCATATCTTTGATTATCTTTATGCCTAGAATCTAGTTCGCTGGACTTAAGTCTTTCATAGCAAAAGACTTACTCAATTCCTTCTTCAAACCGTCAATTCTTGAAGCATTCTATCCAACAATTAACATATCATCCACGTAGAGTAAAAGGATGATAAATATCAGAGAATTTCTGGACAAAAACAAAGTGATCAGAATTCGTCCTTTTGTATCCTTGCTCCCCCATAACAAACTCGAATTTCTTGTATCACTGTCTCGGTGCTTGCTTTAAGTCATACAAACTTTTCTTTAGTTTGCAAACGTAGTCCTCTTTTCTTTTTTCCTCGAAACCCTCTAGTTGCTCCATATAAATTTTTTCTTCTAAATCGCCATAAAGGAAGGCAGTCTTCACATCCATTTGCTCAACCTCCAAGTTGAGGTTTGCTACTAATCCCAGCACCATACAAATGGGTGTCATTTTCACCACCGGTGAAAAGATTTCTTCAAAATCAATGTCTTTTCTTTAGCTAAATCCTTTGACAACTAACCTTGCTTTGAATTTTGGATGCAATCCTTTTTCATCATGCTTGATTCGATACACCCATTTACTCTTCAAAGCTTTCTTGCCTTCTGACAACTCCACCAGCTCAAATGTTTTGTTCTCATTCAAGGACTTAATCTCATCTTGCATGGCCTCGATCCATTTCTTCTTGTGTTCACTATCTATAACTTCTTCAAAGCTCTCAGGTTCTCCTTCATCAGTTAACAACACATACTCATCAGTATGATATCTGGTAGAAGGTTATCGAGTTCTACCAGATCTCCTTTTTGGAATAGGAGAAGTTGCAGGTGCTGGTGGATGAGTGTGAACATCATTTTCATCTAGTTCAATATCAGTGGGAGCATCATCTTCACCAAATCTCTCACCATGGATCATATCTTCAACTTGTCTTAGTACAAGTGTTGGAGGATTAAATTCTAAGTCTGTTGAATTACCATTAGACTTTGTTACATCCTTCTGCGCCTTGTTAACATCTTCAATGGTTTGATCTTCAACAAACATAGCATCACGACTCCTTACGAGTTTCTTCTGGACTGGATTATAAAATCTATAGCCAAATTGGTTTTGGCTATAACCGATGAATACACATTGTCTCGTCTTGACATCAAGCTTAGTTCTCTCATCCTTTGGGACATGTACGAACGCTTTGCAGCCAAACACTCGCAAATGATCATAGGAAATATTCTTTCCTGACCATACTTTCTTTGGAACTTCTTGTTGTAAAGGAACACAAAGTGAACAATTCAACACGTATGTTATTGTTAGTAAGGCTTCACCCCAAAACATCTTAGGCAACTTTGAATGTGAGAGTAGACATCTAACTCTCTCCATCAAAGTCTTGTTCATCCTCTCAACTAGTCCATTTAATTGTGGCATTTTTTGAGGTGTCATTTGATGTCGAATGTTATGCTCTCGGCAATAACCATCAAATGGTCCAATGTATTCTCTGCCATTGTCTGTTTGGATACACTTAAGTTTCTTCCCATTCTATCTCCCAACTGAGGCTACGAATTGTTTGAAAACATCTAGCACTTGGTCCTTTGACTTCAGAGTATACGTCCATATTTTTCAAGAATGATCGTCGATAAAGGTCACAAAGTATTGAGCACCACCAAATGACCTCGACATTGGTCCATACAAGTCTGAGTGTACCAAATCTAATACATTCTTCATTCTAGAAGAAGGGAACTTTTGAAAATAACTCAGTTCTGCTTTCCTGCTAGACAATTAACACATTTCTTCAAGTGCACCTGTTTATGTTCGGATAACACATTTCTTTTCAACAACAATTTCATCCCTTTCTCACTCATATGACCCAGTCTTTTGTGCCATAATTTAGTTGTGTTGTCTTTCTCCATTGCATTTACAACATCGCTGGAGAGCTTCGCTTTCATCACATAAAGCATTTGCTTTAAACCTTTGGCCACCACTATAGAACCTTTAGTAATCTTCCATTGGCCATTCCTAAAGGTGTTACAATAATCGTCATCATCAGGTTTTCCTGTAGAGACCAAATTCAAGTGCATATCTGGAATATGCCGTACATCTCTCAGGACAAATCTCTTGCCATTCTCCATTATCAAGTGAACGTCTCCTTTTCCAACAACTTTAGATAAATTGTTGTTTCCCATTCTAACCACACCAAAGTTTCCCGGTGTGTAAAATGAGAAACATTCCCTTCGTGATGTACCGTGAACGGTTGCACCACTGTCAATCACCTAACTTTTCTTATGGGTTGCCAAATTGATTGTATCACCATCATCACCATCGTAGATGACATTGAACTCACTGATGATACTTGAATGCTCATCATCACTATCATTTTTCTTCATATCCTTGTCTTTTTTGTTTTCTTTCCTGAGAAGCCAACAAAACCTTTTAATGTGCCCCTTCTTTTTACAATGATGACATTCCATATTGGCATACTTGTTTGGCCTTCCTCTGCTCTTGCCTCTGGGCCTAGAACCCCTGGATTGACTTCTTCCTCTTGAGTCGGCAATCAAAACCTCTAGTTGTGATGAAGAAGATGAATTTCTCCGTCTCATTTCTTCATTCAAGATGCCACTCTTGGCGGCTTCTAAGCTGATGACACCATTCAGTGTAGAATTTGTAAGTGAAATTTTCAAAGTCTCCCAAGACTCTGGTAAAGAAACGAGCAATATAAGAGCGAGCACTTCACTGTCAAACATTATGTTCATCCCTGATAATTAATCCAAAATCCCTTGTAAGTCGTTCAAATCGTCTGCTACAGAAGTACCTTCTCAATATTTATTTGCATCAACTTTGTCAGATAAAATGATTTGTTATTGCTAATCTTTGAGGTGTACAACTCTTCGAGTTTCCTCTAAAGTGTTCAAGCGTTTTTCTCAGTACAAATGTGGTTATAGACATTATCTTCAACATATTGTCAAATGAAACCACAAACTTGTTCATGCTCGAACTCCCATTCCTCGTCTGACTTCTCTTTGTGTTTAGCAGAAGCAAATACCGACAAATGCAATTTTTGTCATGGACAAGAGATCCTTCATCTTGTTTTTCCGTCTGTAGAAATTTGCACCATTTAAACTGATCAACTTTGTCGCCTTTGCCTCCATTTTGACCGTACATATAAACAGTACCTATACGTATGAACAGTACCTGTACATATGAATCTTGACTTTGATGCCAATCTTTTGGGAAAAATAAATACAACATTTTCCCTTCACTTAGTTTCGACAATTAAATTTTTCGATATAGAGGGTCCACTTTAGTGGCAACTATAGAGCATACGACTTCATCAAACAATAAACTAAGTTGTAACTGCGTAAAATGAAATTGCGACAATAATAAATAAAATGGACACGAAGATCTAACATGATTAACCTAAATGTTGGGCTACATCCACAAAACACACTCAGAAAATACTTCCACTATAAAAATAGTAGGTAAAAGGAAAGTTTCACAACACCTCACAAATGAGTGCTGCCCAAAAATAGTGGTAGTTTTGGTATCTCTCAAAGAATACCTCATAACAATTTCTTTCACTATTTTATCACTCACTTTTAAGAACCTCTTAAAATCTTAACTCTCCTTTCTCTCTTATTTTTCTCTCTGCCTTAGCTCTCTCTCTGCCTTGGCTTTCACAGTTTTTGTGTTCTATATTTTTGTCGAATGGAGGAGGCCTTATATAGGCCTCCAATGTGCTAGAAAAGTCAAAGTTAGGCAGCCGTTATTTTTGGCTGCCGCCTAACTTTGACAAAATTTGGCAGTCTTTTAGCTACCGCCTAACTTTGTCCTTTTTTTAATTAATATGTGGTGGGTCCCCTATATGGAAGGAACCCACCTAACATTGCTAAGATGCAGAGTTTGGAGATGTCCAATAATATACAACCTTACTCGTACTTGATAAAAAGCCTGTAAAGTCAAACTATAACAAGAGAATGAAAATAAAAATTAAATTATCAAAATTAAATTAAAATATAATGAGAAATTAAACTAAATAACTTTAAAATAAAAATAAAATAAATTTGGAATAAAGTAAGACTTTAAAATTAAGATTTATATATTAGAAGACATATTGAATCGACACTCTCAATTTTATTGTCTTTTTGTCTACTATTTTGCAATCATGCTTATGTAAAGTGCATTAGCCATTAACATGTTTCTCTTAATGTCTTGGGGTGATGAAATATGTTTATTTTGGGTTAAAGTGTCGAGTCTTCTTCCGTGTAGACAGGGATTTGGCATTAATGAAAAATGAAGAAAAGATGTATGCAATTAACCGTAGTTGCAACAATAATAGATGAGAATCGACGACAATATGGAGAAGTCAAATTGAACAGTTGCCTATACTAAGGAGGGTACTGTTAATTTTAACAATTAGAAAACTTACCAGTCCTTGAGCATATGCAATGTCTCTATCTCATAGTCATAGGGGAAGGCCTCATGCTTTGGAGGATCTTCCATAGACTGTCAAATATGGTAGGCACCGAAAACGGTGCCTACCAAAGTTGAAGTCAAATATGGTAGGCACCGTTTTCGATGCCTACCCACTTCTCTTGCCTATAAATAGGCAGGGATGAGCAAAGAGAAAATCACATAAGCAGAACAAAGAGAGACGTGAGGTGAGAGAGAAAAAAAGAGAGAGACAAAAAATATTTTGTGTATTTTTATGGGTCTAGTTTTTCTCCTTGTAATTCTCCAATTTTTCAGTAGTAAAATTTCTCTATACTTGCCTGTAGTTTTTACCCTAATTTAGGAGTTTTTCACGTAAAATATGTCTGTTCATTACTATTTCTTCAGTCCTATTTAGCTGCGAACCTGCTCTAATCCAGTCGATTTTCACAACAAGTGATATCAGAGCCAGATTAGAAAATTACGACGAATTTTTTTGGCGTAATCCGTTCGAAGTTCAGGTGAGCACAGTAAAAGTTGGTGAACAATAACCACAAAAGGTGACAACTATTCATGCATTTATTTTTGCATTAAACTGTGCAATTACTGTAATTCAAGTATATATTACTATTCACATATACGGTACTATTCATACATACGCATACGATACTATTCACATATACAGGTACTGTTCATACAAATAAGTACTATTCATGTGAAATAGTGGGAGCTAAATTCTGTTTGTGATAGAAGCAATGGCAGCAAAATTTGAGATTGAAATTTTCAATGGGAGTAATTTCTCATTGTGGAAGTTGAAGATGAAGGCTATCTTGAGAAAAGATAATTGTCTGGTGGCTATTAGTGTACGACTAGCTGGAGTCACAGATGAAAAATGGAATGAGATGGATGGGAATGCTGTAGCTAATCTTCACCTAGCTTTAGCTGATGGAGTATTATTGTAACGCCGAATTTTCTGAGCCCTTTTTGTATTGGTCTGTACTTGGAGATACTACTGTATTGATATATACATGGTTGTATATGAGTTCAAAAATGTATTTGAATTTTTTCGGTATTTATGTCAGTGATATATAATGCTATATGCCCTTACATGAACTTATAGTTCATCAGTATATGAAATCTTAGAGATTTCTGACATATAAGCTTCTAAGTTTGTAAAATTGATTCCATTGGATGGATATGGCCATGGTGGCCGAGTTAAATGTATTCTAATACCTTAGAGGTGATTAAACATGATTTATAGACTTATTGGACATTTAGAAAGCTTAATTTAAAAAGTTGATGTACATAAGGGACTTAAATGTAATTTTTCAATTCTTGAAGGACCAATGTGTAATTTTATAAAGTTAAAGGGCTCAATTATAATTTGTAAAAGTCCAAGGACCAAAATGAAAATAAAAGTTTTGGTCATTCTCAAATTTTGGGCTTTATTGCAAATTTAGGAAAGTTTGGAGGGTATAATAGTAATTTCACATAAGCTAAGGGCAAAAAGATAAATTCACCATGTTTGGTCAAAGAAGAGTCAAAATCTAGATCTTTCTTCATTGTGTGGCCAGGCACCCTTCATTAAACATTAGAAACACTTTGTTTTAATTAAAAGAAAGGAGAAGAAAAGAGAAGAAAGGAGGAGAAGTTGAGTTTCGGCCATCACCCACCTTTCACCACTTGTTTTTTATTCTTTAACCCAAACCTAGGTGTTCTAAGGTAATTTGGGGTCAAAGAACTCAAATCTATCATTATATTTGAGAAATTATCAAAGGATTGGAAGATATCACTAAAGAAAAGTTTAGGTAAATTTTGTCTCATCTCTCTCTACGTTATGATTTTGAGTTTGGTGTTAAGATATGTTGTTCTCCATGCTTGAATATGCATGAAACATGGTTTAGATGAATGAAATGAGTCATGGAGAAGTTTCCTTAAGCCAAAATCGAAATACCCTTTTCTTTGGTGAAAGTTTGTGAAATTTTGAATATCTTTCGAAATTGATGGTTTAAATGAATTCTATGGTGTTAATTGTATATGTATAATGTGAATTGATGAAAAAAATGAAGAAGATGTATATAGAATAAGGCTTGGTCGAAATTATAAGGGAAGAAATGTATTAATGTGATGAGTGGTATAATTATGATGAATATGGATTAAATGAGGGGAATTGGAGTTAATGGAGTGATGAAATGTATTGTTGTTTGGAAGTGCTTGTTATATACCAAGATTGGAGCATGAATTACCATGATAAAGTCTTGAAAATATAACTTGAAAGTAATGCACATTAGGCGTTTGATAAAATGCCTAAGTGAACTTGGCTTAGGATTTAAGGATTTTAATGGTATGCATTGGAAAGAGGCTTTCATGTATACTTAGAGTAAACTTGAATTTTTGCTTAGATTGATGAGTAGTGGCCTAATGTGTTTGGATACAAATGTGCATAATTCTGCTTTGAAATGTGTAAGTATTGGATCAAAGGCATTAAATGCCTTGGAAAATGCAAAACATTTGTATTTTATACACTTATGTGGTGGTTTATACATATGAGAAACATGTTTGAGTAGTAATACATGATATATTGTACGTATAAAGGCTCAGGAGCTATTGATCATGGAAATCGTAACGAGAATTGTTAAATTCAGGGGAGTATATTTTTTTGAGGTTAGTTGGGGGAAACATATCTCTTAAATGGGATTAGGACATCCCAAGACATGCATGATGACTTGTATGTGAATTTTAAACCTAGGTAATGCATAGTAGAATTGAATCTCAAATTGATGCTAGTATACTTATACATTTAATAAATGACATTATTTTGAATAACTCTTTGCACTTGGAGGGAAAAAGATGACTTTTACTGCATGAAATAATGTTTTGAAACTTACATATGCATAATCGAGTCATGTGTACAGTGTGTATGTGTTCTCTTTTGGCTTAGAGCCATGACACGGTTCCATTTTATCGGTTGGATTGATAAATAAAGGCATAGTGCCTTACTTGATTTTAGTATTTAATATTTCTATATAATTTTTTATGATTGGTGAGGAAACGATTGGCCAATCGTGTGCTGGGTACAACAGATTAAGCGACCCCCCATACCCTTGACGCTGGTATATAAAAGTCGAGTCCTTGTAACGATACTATTCTACAGGACTTGTAACACCCTACTCCCGCTGGACCCGAACCCGATATCGATGGTGATATCCGAGTCCGTGTCCCGCGAGGGGGGTGTGCCACATCACTAAACAATCAAAAGTCGGTATTTTTTTTTTTAAAACCACAAACATAAAGTACAGAAAATCGATAACCAAA
>JANQAP020000571.1:2443855-2464001 GCA_026874005.2 Erythroxylum coriaceum
CTTCGTGAGGTGTACTTTGAGGCAGATGCAAAGGCTCAAGAGCTCACTGTGAAGCTTGCTGAAGGTTTGATTTTGTCTGTTTATTGTTCGTTATTGTAGAAAATCTATTTCAATCAAGTTTGATCTAGTTGTGGTTGTTGGAAAAGATAGTGGACATATTCCAAATTTAAAATGTTGACTTCCGTTTGCATCAATTTCAGACTTCTGCAACTTGTTAATCTGGTCTTGAGTTATTTTCTGCATATGAAACCCAAGTAAAGAACGAAGCTAATTTCATATGCACATTTACATAATTGGAAGAACTGATCTGTTAGCATTCTTAGCCTGAACACATAGCATGGTCTCTTTGAGTAGCTCAACAGAAGTTGGACCAAGAAATTAAAGAGCGTGATGAGAAGTACTCTGAACTAGATACCAAATTTCAAAGGCTTCACAAGCGGGCAAAGCAACGTATTCAAGATGTTCAAAAGGTAAAAGTCATGACTTTAAATCTTTTGTTTTGGCTTGCTTTTTTCCATACTGTCATATGCTTTCTACAGTTTATGTTCTTATGGTTCACATTTAGAGAAGACCATGCTCAAGGCATGATAACTTTCAAGTGTGTTTGCTTTTGATTTTTGCACTTTCTTTAAAAAAGTTGAAAATAACATTTCATGTGGTTCAGAAATCGAACTCAGGTGTTATTTGGAGGTTGTTTCAGGAAAAGGAGGATCTTGAAGCACAGTTTCGTGAGGTTAATGAAGCTGCTGAACGAGCATCATCTCGACAATCAGCTCTGCAGCAAGAACTAGAACGGACCAGGCAACAAGCAAATGAAGCTTTGAAAGCGATGGATGCTGAGAGGCAGCAACTAAGAAGTGCAAATAATAAGTAAAATCTCTGAACACGTGATTGTGCTTTCTGTGATTGATGTCAAAGTTCCTTTATGAATTCTTGTTTGATCTGTTTTAAAAATAATAAAATTGACTAACTTGCAGACTCCGTGATAATATTGAGGAACTGCGACAATCATTGCAACCAAAAGAAAATGCTCTTGAGGCATTACAGCAAACAGTTTTGGAGAAAGAACAGGTGGAGAATGACTTCTCTATGTTACAGAACTTATCTGAACCTTGCCTCTTGATTTTGACTTAGTTAACTATAAGTGTATATTTAGACCATTTTCCTTCTACGTATACCTATACATATATATCTTTTGTATTTCTTCGAAATATCTACTGAAGATGCTTTAATTTAGTTGTTGGAAGACATGCGAGGGTTACTAGAATCTGCGGAAGAGAAAAGGCAAGCTTCAATAGCAGAGCTTGCTGTTAAACATCAAAAGGTAACTTGTCTCGCATGCACTGAATTTTCTTTTGTTTTCTATTTACAATGGCTTTTTTGTTCTTTTTCCATTTTCGCTTTGTAGCGTGCATTAATGTCTTTCCTGTTTCTGTTTTTCCAATAGAGCATAGAGAATTTGGAAAACCAACTTGCTGATGTTATAGCAGATCGGAGTAAGGCTGGGGAAACTATATCTTCTCTTCAGGTGGGACTTACAATTTATATTGTTCCTTAAACATAAAATTTGTCGTAAGACAAATAACATTCTTATTTAATATTGTTCTGTTGATGTCATTGAATTGCTGATTTAAGCTAGAGAATGCTCAATGTAGTAGAAGATCTCCAGCATGAAACTTTATTAAATGGTGAAATTTTTTAGGCTCTACTTGCTGAGAAGGAATCTAAGCTCACAGAGATGGATGCAGCTTCAAGTGGTGAAGCAGCACGACTTAAAGCTGCTTTTGAAAGTCTTAAAGGAGAACTATCTCACCAGAAGCATGAGCATGTAAGGACTGAACATTTCGAAAGGCATTTCAGGACCAAAAATGATGAATACCTATTCCTGAGTTCTGTTTCCCATCATTGATGCAAACTTTTCTATTTACTTGTCTATCTCATCTGCATGATTTTCTATTAAATATCCTTGGCACCTAATTTTCTTTATTATTTATAATAGTTATTTTATAAACAGATGCTTCTGTTTCATCTGCATGATTTTCTGTTGAATATCCTTGGTACCTAATTTTCTTTATTATTTATATTAGTTATTTTATAAGCAGATGCTTTGGGTTCCAATTCCGTGAGTTGTGCTTTCAGGAAAAGGAAAAGGAAAGCTGGGAAGCTGCCTCTCAGGCATTTAAAATGAAACTGGAAATTGCTGAAAGTAACTGCATACGAGCTGAAATTGAAGCAGCTAAAATGAGAAGTACTTATACATTCTTGAGTGAATTTATTGAAATTTTGTCATTGAGTGGTAGTCATCATTTTATATTGCGCAGGTCAATTGGAATTAGAAGCATCTATTCGAAAGGATATACTCAGTAAAAAAGAAGCTGAACTATCAACAGCGAAAGAGGAGGTGCAAACTAGTTTCTAACATAATTTCCTTTAGAGATTGTGTTAATAGCAGCTTTTACTGTTGGATATAATCAGGTCTTTTATTTTGTAACTGATACTCACTGGTTTATGATACTCAGCGGTGACTGGTAATGCTTCCAATCAGGAACAGTTTCATCATAACAGTAGATTTTTGCTTTAATAATATCTCCATCAATCTGTGTTGCAGATCAACCGCCTTGAAAGTGAATTTTCTTCATATAAAGTTCGCGCTCATGCACTTCTCCAGAGAAAGGATGCTGACCTAGCAGCAGCTAAGGACTCTGATCAACTTAAAGCTTTAGAGGAGGCTCTAAAGGTACAGTCTTAGTATAAGCATATTATTCTTTAGGGATTAGTTTAATCTGTCTTACATGAAATCTTTTTTTGCTAATGATTAATACTATACCCCAGGAGGCTGAAAATGAAATATCATTGGCATCTGCAGAACGGGATAAGGCTTTGCAAGATCTTAAGGATGCATTATCCAATCATGATAAAGAAGTAGCTGAGAGGTAACCAGAAATCCTTTAATAAAGGTTAATTGAATGAAAATCCAATGTCTTGATGGACAAACAATAGCTGGCTTCAACTAGCAGATAATTTTATGTCAGTTATCCAAATGCATAGCTTCAACACCAGAAGTTAAAAAGTAGAAGTTGAAACATAAATCAGGATGAAAATAAAGCTGACATTTATGCATTCTAATTTCTACATTGACCACACTGCTCGATTGCTCATGGCTTGGTAACTATGATTTGACGCCCTCTTTACAGTGCAATTATTTAGATTTATGAAGTTCAGCCCCATAGGTCTAAAACATGCAATTTATCATTTTTAGAATATTATCCTTGTTACAGTATATGTTTGTTATGGTAAAGCTTCCCAATGTTGTATCTATTTCAGGGATGCTGCTCTTAACAATGCTAAGCAACTGATCAAGAGCATAGAGATAAAACTCGATTCTGCCAATGCTCGCCACCAATCAGAAAAAGAAACATGGGAGATAAATCTTCAAAATTTGGAGGAAACATGGCGATGTAACATGCTGATTTAACTTGTTTTAAAAAGTTTCTTCTTACCTTTTATCCTTCTTGCCCTAAAAGATGCATAGGATTGAATTATAAGTGAAATCCCTTGGAATAAATTTTGTAGTGAGATGTGAAGCACTGAAGGCTGAAAATGAAGTGTCTTCTGGACAAGATATACAAAGGGAGCTGGACGCACTAAAACTACAATTTAAAAAACTCAAAGTACCATCCAGTTTTTCTCTGTTACTTTTACTTGAAAAGTTTTTTAAATTCTTTTACTTTATGTTGTTTAACTTGGTTTTCATTCTGTAGGAAGAGCATGATTCATTTCGCGATCTTGCTGATAGAATGATTGGTGAGAAAGATAATGAAATCTCCAAACTTCTTGATGACAATAAGAATCTTCGTCATTCTCTCGAATCAAGAACACTTGTATGTTATCTTTCTTATGCTCAAGGCTTGGTACATTTGGTAGTTATGAGTACTTAATGGTAGTCAAATTTTAGGCCAAGGCCTTTTATTACATTACTTTTGTCCTAACATATAAATGTATAGGCAGATTGAAGACATTGAATTGAGTCAATATTTAGAAATTCATTATCAACTGGAAAAATCAAAATGATTATGTAACCATGTTATAATTCTCGCCATTGTTTCCTTTTTGTAATCCTTGGTCTAATGTGTGTCTCAGGTCAGTCACAATGATAACAAAGTGGCAGGTGATAATTTTTTTTTTGGGGTACTGTAGCAAATAAATCATCATCATTAGTCTTTGTTTGTTCTTAACCTTTTCTTTTATATGACTTCAGCCTTGCAAAGACCGGATGCCCCAAATAATATATCCTCTGCTGCAGAGCAGCAAATTCTGGTTTATTTCTTCTCTGAACTGTCTTATTACTTAATCTTGCCTTGATTTACTTCTTTTCATCTTCCCTTATATTACTTTTAGTGATGTTCGACAAAAACTTACTGCAAAGTTGAGATTTGGACTATGATCAACTGAAAAAGTTGCAGTAACCAATTAGCTTATTGTGCCCTTTCCATAAATTTCAGGTTCTGGCAAGGCAGCAAGCTCAAAGAGAGGAAGAGCTAGCACAATCACAGCGGCATATTTTGGCACTTCAAGTATGTAATTCTAAGAAAAGATTTGTGGTTAATCTCATCGTATTGCAGTCTCTTATACTTCTTTGAATTTAGGAGGAAATTGAGGAACTTGAACGGGAAAATCGCCTCCACAGCCAACAGGTATTTCTGGACCTTTTTTTCTACTTCCTACCTTAATTTTTTCTTGTACTGTGTTCCATAGATGCTGGTGCTCATGAAGTTAGATACCCTAATTGAAGACACTACTATACCTCTCAGTGTAACAAGATCAATGGATGTCACCCAGTTTCTTGGATTATATGAAGGAAATTGGTTCTTGGAGCCACATGAGAACTTTTTTGATTCTCATGAAAGCAAGCACTTCATTATTACTGAATGTTAAATGAGAAGGCTCAATTCAGTCATTGAAGATGGTCAGAAGGCAGGCTTTGGAAGCCACATCAAGTTGATTTTGGTCCAGTTGAATGATAGTTAGAAGGACTTAATTATCCTTGGATTTATTATTGAAAAGTCAAGAATATTTCCTGGAGGAGAAAATGTTTGTTTGGCATGATATACGACAATTAACAATGTATAAGTTTATTTTCCTGATTAAGAAAGTTTTGAATTCCATGACCGTAGGTGGCCATGTTGAAGACTGAAGTTCGCAACATGGAGAGGTCACAGAAGAGGGAGGGAGTAGACATGACTTATCTTAAAAATGTTGTCTTGAAGCTTCTTGAAACAGGTTACAACTTGACTGACCACACACAGAATTATTATGGTGCAAAAATATTATTGGCATTGATTTCTCCTGGTAACTTTCTTGGAGCAGGTGAAGTGGAGGCTTTGCTGCCTGTTATTTCAATGCTTCTTCAGTTTAGTCCTGAAGAGGTGATTTTCTTATTCCAACCTTTTAAGATATGATGATGTTGCGTAAGATTTGAATTCTAGAACCTACTTTTTTATTCCTTGCCTTGACGATCTGTAGTAGAGTGATGACATTATGTAGATCACGCTAGCTGTGGTTAAATTTGAATTTTAGAGCCTGCTTTTAATGATCTGTAGTGGAAAAATGTTTTCCTTTAATAGCTTAGCCTCGAAAGTTGCCCATTTACTGATTGTTGTGTTGTTTTAAGTAGTTTTCAGTTTGTTATGTTGTAATTGGGTAGAAAAAACATACAAATTTGAAAAGTAATTAATGTGTAAAAATTTGCATAATTGTAAAAGGTCGCCATTTAAAAGGTCATAGCTTAATCTTCATGAATCTTTCTGCTCTGGATGTTTCCTTGTCATTTCTTTTCATTCCTTTTAGTTTCCTAACCCAGATTGCATTGTGACTGCTGCAAACCAATTGTTGCATGACATTATAATTCCATGGGCCTATGTAGTGGAATAGCCCAAGAGAACATTTGACGTACGTTTAGCATATAATTCTTTTGATATCAGCAATGTAACTCCAGAGATACTTGTAATGCAAATGTGCAAATGCAGGTACAGAAATGTCAAAATGCATACCGTGCAAATGATGTCCCATCTAGCCCGGCAAGTGAGACACCGGGATCTGCCCGGACCCTTTTCTCCAGATTTGCATTTTCATAAACTCTGAGCGAATGTCTTTAGAAACTTCTTTTTGATGCAATTCTACAACCACCCTCCAGCTACAGCAGCCAATGGATTCAACCTCACAGCAGTCTTGTATTCTTTTTGTAAACACTAGATCCCATCATCAAACATATTCAGATATAGGTCAAGTATGCCAGATATAGAGAGAAAGGATATATTGGTATCCTTTGTACAATTTCCTCACTTTCAAATATTTTCTTTTTCTTTTTGTTCTTGACATATTTGTATAGCCAAGAAGCACATTTCAACTGATATAAAACGGATGTTAAAAGATTTGATATGTACGTAAAATAGTGACTCCTAAAAGCTCCTTGTTTCATCTCTCCACAATTAATGGAGGCGCTATTTATCCAATTAGAGATCAAGTCGGTTAAATAAGCACTCATCAAGTGGTGCAAGTATTATGTCATTTTCTGACCAAGATAAATGGTCAACTTTCAAATGATATGGTGAATGCAAATCTACATCGATAGTCCATTGGAAGGACTTCCTGTAGCCTGTCCCAAGTTCAATATTGCTCCATCTTGCTCATGCTAGCAATGACCCAACGCCCTATTGTTTTGTTACACAGACCCTGACGAAAGTATCTTCCCTGTCCAGCAGTTGATTACAACAAAATGATTCAATCTCCCGAGAACATGGGAACAAAATCCTGTCCTCTAGTTGAAGAAGCAAAACTAAAATTTGCAAGAATATTAGCTTTCTTTTTCTAGAATTTGTCCTGCATAGACCAAATTTTGACAAAGAACACGTTCACGATTTTGTTTCCTTTTTTATTTATAGTACACGTTCGCAATTTGGTTTCTTTATCTTGTTTTAATATATTGCTTGTAACCACAGCAATGACAATCACCCACAGGTCACCGTCGTTTTTCTGGTTTTTCTGTGGGTGACTGTCAAAAGTTAGATTGCACAAAAGCCAAAATATGTGATCAACCCTCGTACCATTGAAAATTCCAGGCCCTTCGCCAGATTTTATTAAAAAACTTTGATGATTGTTTCTCGAACAATAACAAAAAGTCGTCAAAGTTAAGTACTGAAAGCCCTGATAAAACCTCAATCTGCAGCTGAGAAGGAAGAACTCGATAGCAATGATTTATTATATCATCCTTGGCATATTGAACTTCTATCACAAAAACTAGGCATATCACAAAGATATTGCCAACAAAATGCATTCAATACAACAATTGCCTTTAATCAAAGATTTGAAATCAACAGAAACAGCATAAGATCTAGGTTTTACACTTCCTAACAATAATAATACTAGTCTAGAATGCAAGATAGGATATTTGCAGTCCCCAAAAACTGGAATATAAGTGTCATCCAAAGTAATGAATGTGATTCAAGCATGCCTTGCCTGGAAATCCTTCATGAAAGCAACCAACTTCTCTACTCCAGCCAAAGGCATAGCATTGTAAATGCTTGCTCGCATGCCTCCCACTGATCTGTGACCCTTAAGGGCAACCATCTTCTCCTTAGCAGCTTCTTTGATGAACTCAGTTTCCAAATCAGACTTCTCCAGAGTAAAAGGCACATTCATCAACGACCTCACAGACTTTTCAACAGGACACCTGAAAAACCCCTTGCTCTCATCAATTGCATTGTAAAGCAAATCCGCTTTCTTCTTGTTCTTCTTCTCCACCTCCTCCAATCCACCCTGTGCCAAAAGATCCTCAAACACCAGTCCGCACATGTAAATGCAAAAGCAAGGAGGAGTATTATAAAGTGAGTTGTTATCTGCATGGATCTTGTAATCCAACATCACTGGAGTGATCCCTTGAGCATTCCCAATCAGATCTTTCCTGACAATCACAATTGTAACCCCAGATGGCCCCACATTTTTCTGAGCACCAGCGTAGATCAAACCAAACCTGGTAACATCCACAGGTTTTGAACAGAAATTGGAAGACATATCAGCTATCAGAAGTCCATTCTTTGGAGTAGGGTAGTCCTTAAACTCAACACCATGAATAGTCTCATTAGCACAAATATGGAGATACTTGGCATCGGGGCTCTGCTCCAAACCATGAAAAGATGGAATCTTTGTGTACTTCTCAGATTTCCCAGACCAAATCACCTTTGGCTTGCAGAATTTTTGCGCCTCCTTGAACGCCTTATCACCCCATGATCCAGTAACCAAATAATCAACAGAATCATCAGGTTCACACAGATTCAACGGGATCGCAGCGAATTGAGTGGTGGCGCCGCCTTGAAGAAACAGAACAGCGTAATCTTCAGGTATATTCAAAAGAGCCCTGAGATCAGACTCAGCCTTTTGAATAATTGAAAGAAACTCTTTTCCTCTGTGACTCATTTCCATGACACTCATGCCCGATCCGTGCCAATCATAGAGCTCTCCTTGGGCCTTTTTAATAACGTGAGCAGGTAAAGTAGCAGGACCCGCCGCAAAGTTGAAGACGCGATCGTCGGTGTCTGGAGTCTGAGCTTGGATTGGCGTCACCGGGGTTGTTGACGTTGCGGCGCATCTGATGGAAAAAGGTTTAATCTTGGCGGAGAAATGAGGGACGGCGGCGGTGTTGAAGATGGAGTTGGGTTTGCGATTAGGGTTTTGGAGGAGGATGGAGTTTGACGACGAAGCTAACTTTGTTGCCATTGTTGGAAATGGAGAGAGTGCGTATGCTTTTAGAGTTGAGAATGGGCTTGGTGTGTGAATGCAGAAGAAGTTCTGAATAGACGCTATATAGAGAAGGAGGGATCTAAAGTTGGAAATTTGGAATTATGCGCTTTTGGTTGGTGTAGTTGGTGAAGGATGGATGTAGACTGAGAAACGATGCCGTTTGCTTAGTTACACTTAATATTAATAAATATACTGGCAAAACAAGCTTTTTCAATGCTTTTGATGTTATGGAGCAAGTAGTAGCAAGTAGTGAATACATTCTTATTGGACAGAAAAATTAATAACATTTGCCTCCAACAGTATTCAATTGCTAGTTTTCAAAAAAAAAAAACAGTATTCAATTGCTGAAATGGTAAATTGTGTTTTGCAACTAAAAGACAGGAAGCTGTGGAGGAGGCGGCTACAGGCTGAGTTTATTACGTCCAACTCACTCCACCAACCAAATAATGTAAAAGTTGCTGAGAATTTTTGTGTGCAACTCCACCAACCAAATCAATGTTAAAGTCAGTACTAGCTGTACCCATTTCGTGGCTCAGTTCAGTTGTTATCTAAAAGAAAACTTGCTGGTTCACATTTTGATGTGTGCCCAAACTTGGATGTGTTGAACTTTCTGTATACACCAGTGAGTTTCCCTGTTGCTGCCTTCTGATGAAATCCAACCATTAGCCTTGAACATTCTCTGCCACATTGTATATGAGTTTATTATCTTCTTTGTTCAAGGAACGAGACTTTTGACATAAAGGAAATGAGAAGAAAACTCACAACAGCTGATCTTCTGAGTAGTTAGTATGCCACTCGCAGGTCCTACTCCACTGCTTGAAACCATATAGACTACACTGAGCGGTGTAAATTGCTGAAGCCGCTAATAAAGATGGAGGGTATCTGAGCATCTCATACTCCACGAGGGAAAGCTCAATCAAGAAAAAGGACATTTGCTCCAGCTGCATTTGTGTCAGTGTTGTCTTTTTCAGTAAAAGATCTTATCTTCTTTAAAGGAGATTTATTCAAATGCAAGGAGGATATTTGTGATGTTACCGACCTTTTTATCCGACTGAGCAGCCTTCAGAAACCTTTGCATGAATACGTATGGTGTTGGCAATGACATGTTAAATTGCAATGTATTAAGCATCAGATTTTCCTGCCAAGAACAAATGTTTACTTGCGGTTAGGTTATTTGAACTAAGAAAGATCACAACACAGGAAAAAAGAAATTACCATTTCAAGCACTTCTTTCCTGGTGTAAGCCTTATCTGATATAACAATCAGATCTCCCACTACCGGAACAGAAACCTCCTCGTACTTACATGCTAAGAGCATAGCAACTAAGCCAACCAGCTGAAGCTTCTTTCTTACCACCGTCTGTTTGGACAGAAATCTGTCAATAAGATTAACCGTCAAAAACAATGTCTCCTTCATGAGGTCAAACTTGTCATGAACCTGTTGATTCAACCAAGATATTAGTGGTGATCTTCACTTAGGGAAACAGGACAACCATTTAATAAAGATTAATAAAGAGTCATAGTTATGAATAATGTTGAAGGCAACTTCTGAATTACCTCAATAAGCCAGTCAATCAATATAGCTCTCATCTTCTCGTTGATGTCAAACTGTTGTGCCATATATGTTGGTGGGACACAACTAAAACTCTGCAAAGATTAATTGTTGCATTGGAAACATGGAGTCAATTCTGTTACATCCTTATCTGGTGACTAGAACAGATTTCAATTTGTACAAAAGTTTGGAAAGGATGCTTTTGAGTATTGGAAGCCTTGAGCCTGAACGGACATTGTTTCACCTACCTTTGTCGTTATAAAGAAGGTCATAAAATTACTAATTTGAGATCCACTAACAGTGCCTTTATCAGGTAACTAATTTAGATCATGCCACAAATTACGATTCATATTCATCATGACATAAATTCTGATTCATATGCTTATAGTAGAATACATCTTAGTTTATTAAGAAATCTGTGTTAAGCAACAGAAATTAGAAATGTGTTTGTTGTAATGAAAACCTCCTTTCCAGCATAAGCGAATTCATCAAAGTAATTGTATTCTTTCAAGAGAAAAACAGTCCAAAAGAGCAATCAACAAATTCTATTTACCTCCATTCTTCTGTAATACGCATAGACTTCTTCAACGTAGTCAACAACTGCCAGTGGATTCTTTGCTTCACAGCCATCAATATCCAATACATGTTCTTCAATTATATCTTCCATTTCAATCTCCTCCTGTCATTTCCATTACCCAGTTTTGGTTATTGTGATCAAAATATTGACATGACCATGATGAGACTCGGAAGTTTTAATTGGGAGAAAGAGATAATACCATTTCATCGATTTCATGAAGGCCTCCTGCTGTCTGTTCTAAGAACATTGGTTCTGGACAGTCTGTTGATGACTTATTCTCTTCAACATCTATATATATACAGTCTCCAAATGTGTTACTGCTCGGAACTGATGGCTTCTGTTTCTTAATTTCCTGACAAAATTAAGCTCCAGGAAATTACCTGTGCCGTCCATCAATAACACACAAGATTTAAGCAATTCTAGAATAGAATGGAACATACCTGGGGGCAATGCTGGTCTGTACTTGACAATTGTGTAGAAATTTTCCTAACATGACAAATGATCAAATCTGGATGTGTAAGAACTGAAGAGATGAAATTTTTATTTTTTATGATCTCAAATTCAATCAGTTAGTTTTATCTCAAATGAAGATGTAGTCTTGTTTTATGATCTCTTGAACATAGTTTGAATTTGGATCTCTATAATGATATTTTCCTGCCTAGATGAGAGTGAAAAATAAAAAGTTCCTCAGCAATCTCAAACCTTGTAACTGCTCTATGCACAGGATTGGTTGGGTTTGATTCACAGACTCCATGACTCCTGGGCAGGAGAACAGCCAAAGCTATGTTCAGAAAACAAAGGAAAATATTCTATCTTGAAGCTTCAGATGAAATTTGGTATCAAGAAAATTACTCTGGGAATCCTCTCTTGTTAACAACAATACGGGGGCATCCTTGTGCTCCAACAACATTCTGGTTTAACGCACCTAAAACTCTTCTGTTGTGTCTAAATTCTTGTCCAGACATTCTGCTGCCCATCTCTACTCCTCCTACGAGAAAGAGAAGTAAATACAAAGAAAACCCCCGAAACCCATATTAGTTGAAAAGGTTTTTAACAGCAAGAATCTCCAACAATGCTCAGAATAACATCAACCTTCTACCTGGAAAATTTGTGGGTTTGATAATGTTGGGATTGTTCTCATCAGATATATTCATTTTTCCAGGAGACAAAAAGGCGAATGAATCAACAGGAGAAATTGAAGCAAAAAGCCTCCTGCAACAGAACTGAAGAGTGTAGGTGCTATGGTGGCAGCATTTAAGAGAGTCTTGAAAGCAATCGAGGATTCTTCAAGAACACCACAAATACATGGTGAAATTAAAAAAAAAAAAAAGATGTGTGTAAAGGGAGGCGACTTCAGGAAGCATGTGTCTAGTAGCTTTTCCATTTTCTTTTTTGTTTCCTTTTTTTTTCAAAAAACCAACGGCTAGTGAAATGTGACCGTTAGATGATAGGTATTAGGGCATCAACTTTCCTTGTTTTGTCCTAACAACGGCCAGTTGGATCCCATTTTTTAAAACTCATCGTTTGAGTAGTTTCCGGTGCCGCTCCTATGCGCTCTTCCCCACTTGGGTTTTTGTGGGTCCGCTGACTTCTGGTCCCTGATCGACCAATGGGAATTTGCCATTTTAGCATCGAGGAATCCAATTGCATTTGACTGCAGCCACTTGGAACTTGTTTGCTCTCTCTCTCTCTCCTCCCACGTGATGAGTTCGGATCCTGTCCATGTCCAAAGTGACGTCTTTTGTGAATTTACTCAATTTAGAGATTGTGTAACCCGTCCAATGGCCAACACGACGTCATTTTAAGCGATGTACAATATTAGACAGAGGATTCGTACAGGAATAATCTTGCAAATGTCAAAAGCTGCCGTGTTTCTTGATATGCAATTAAGAACCTTTTAACATAATTGTGACCGTATATAAGCTTTGATTAAAATATAGCATTATATCCATGTTGTGGTTCTTTGAGACCCTGGGCTAACATTCACTAATTTCTCATAATCGGAGATACCAAGATGGTGAAATAAGCATTGGTACCCTTCACATTCACTGGGGGATTCTTTGTAGGTTTCATAATATGAAAAGCTCCACCGATAAAGCATCAAACAACATGCTTTGGAGAAGTGACTCATTTTTCTAATCTCAAATGGATCAATTAATCAACAGAGAACCTCAGATTCCTGAGGAAATTATACAGCGGTATGCATGTCCTTTCCTGCCAGAGAAGATGAAAGTAGGATAAAACTAACATGGGACGTCTCACTCCATTCTGTACCTAATCCCCCCCTCATTCGTACCTTTTAGCCTTTCCACAAATTTAGCCTTTTGACTGTGCATAACTAAAGGTTTTATCTTTCAGAACAACTCTGGAAGTGGACCATGACCACTATTATCTCAAACAGCCCAAAATTGAAATATAACAGTGAGTGACGTTGCTCCAAAGTAAGCCAATGTACAATACCCGCGTCTGGCTACCATCCAGCCATTCAGGTCAGGAAAGACCTGCAACAAAATAGAGAATCATAAGTAAAAGTGTCTATATAGCCTGTCCATGAGAGCTTCGCACAGAAAAAACCAAAGAGTTACCATTCATTCGTTAGTTTACAAGAACACCATCTCCACAATTGGACGGCATGTTAGTCAACAACATAGAATGTCATCATTTGAAAAGACTAGATAGCAAAGGCTGATCCCTTTTCCTCTTCACCAATTCTTGCTTTGTGAGCTGAGTATTCTCCTTCGCCACCTCCTCCAAAATAGTGTGAAGATGTTTCCTCACTCCCAGTTTGATTTTCTCTTCCTTGCTTAAATTATGCTTCTGACTTGCCTCCATATGCTTCGACACGTCATCCTGATATTCTCTGTCATCGTACCTTTGAGCACTCATCTCTGATAGTAGACACTTTTTATCCTTATCTAAACTCCTGCTTTGTAGGACATCAAATTCGTCCTCAGGTAGCTGAGTCACTTCAGCTAAGTTGTTATGCATCTTTGTTGGCTCTTGGAATATACCGTTCTTGACCAACTTTACATTCTTCACGACAATGTCATGTTCAGAAGAATTTTCTGTCTTGGCCAATTTCTGTTTTCTATCCATCCTCTGCAACAAAATATGTTTCTTGTCCCCCTTGATCACAACTTCATCATGCTGTAGATTAGACAGAGTTGAATCACATTCCTCCTGAATAATCGTTGGCTGATTCTGAGTAACCTCCACACCTTCAACACCATCATCACTTAAAGTCTCCAAAATAACTTTTCCCAGAACAAGTCTAGTCTCATGCAGATCTCCCTTTCCAAGTAGCACATGGTCAATCGTGAAATTCTCTCGTTTATTGTTGTAAGATTCCACATCATTCACCAGCACATCAAAAAGTTGAGCAGCACGATGTGCTGTTTTCCCAATGAATACCTGATCCACCACAGACAAGTTGTCAGTAGAAATGGGAAGATACATGCTAAACAGGGTATCACTTGCATCTTTTTCATTTATAATCAAGCTATAATTTTCTTCATTATCACTGCACAATCATGAACTCCTGAATGTAAGGAACAACACAATAAGTTTAAACATCATTTTGAACACCAAAACTTGATTGTTAGATATGGTATTCAGGCTCTACATATTAAGCATAATGGCACTGTGCTGGTGCAAAAGAAATAAAAAATCCCTATATATGTAGCTCAATCTGCAATCCTCTATTTAGCTGCCTATAAAGTACATGGAATGCAAATCTAGTCTTAAAATAGCAGATTTTGACAACACACGTCACTCAGGAAGAATAGTGAACATTCAAAGAGCAATGCAAGTAGGAAAGTTTGCCTCATTTCATTCAGGTAGTGCTACAGTAGTTTGCTGGCAACACATTGATTACTCGTGTTCTCACACAAGTGTGCAGCTGTGGTCAATTCCAATGTTTAGATCCTATTAAGTTTGCCAATTATGATTCTTTTGTATAAAAGTATCTCTTAAAACATCTAATTATAGACACCTCATACAAAATGAAATTAAAAAAAATGTGCCACTGCTTCTCATGCATGTCATTTACATGAATCAGTATTACCAAATATTGGGAATCAACCCAAAACTTTATAAAATTATGACAGTGTAACGTTACATATTTTTAAAAGTCAACTCGAAACAAACATGAAGAGGATCTTCAGACCATCATACAACAGTGGCAGTGTGATTAAAGGAAGTAGTCAACAGTATTTTAACAAAAATATGCAATAAACCTGTGCAGAAAGTCAAATAATAAAATTGATGAATATTCTACCAATCACCTCAATAAATTTTTATGTAAGTTTCATTTAAATAAGTGGAAAAGACACCATAGAAAGGGAAGTTGTGTGGATAACATTTCTTAAGCATTAGCCAGTGCAAAGATCAATTATTATCATCAACATACACACGCCAAATTAACACATACTTACCACACTAGAGAATAGAGAATCTGGATTACCATCATCACTCGTGCAAGAATTCATGAACTCTTGGACTAAAAATGCTAGATGAGTAACTTTTTCTGCAAGCTCCGTATCTGATTTAATTTCAGAGAGATCTGAGATTTCAGGTAGAAATTTTACATCTGTCTTGGCATTATTCCTTGCAAATTTAACACCATCTTGCCACTTCCCATGATATAGTACAGAAGCAAACGCCCAAATTACAAGAGCATCTTGTGGATTAATTGCCAATGCTTGATGAAATGCCAATAGGCCAACCCTGTACATGTATATGCATAATGAGCAGAAACATCTCAAGCAGAAAACCATGACTGGGGGTAAGTTTATGGTAGTGATAACTAACAGAGAAGTTACACAACATGGTCACCCTTCAAATTTAGGCTAAGGAAGTCTAGGTAGCTCTATCAAATTTCTTCTATATAATATATTTATATTGGATATATACATCCCAACTGATGTGAGACTCGAAGCTCAGAAAATACTGGCGATGTATTTAATTCCACCCCTCCAGGCAAGCATTCAATTATAAGACTCAAAGAAAACAAATCATACCCTTTTAAATAAGTTCTAACAAGTAACTCCTCCTCATATCTTTTTATCTCTCTCCCTCTCTCTCTCTCTAAGAAAAGTCAACTTAAGTAGAAGACATTTTCAAGTAAAAAAGTCTGTAGCTAGAAAAGTCAACATGTCAATGGTTAAATAACTCAATCAAACGTGGTGATGCCAAAAAAATGGTGGATGATGTAAGTTAAGTATGAATTTGATTAGTCCCATCAGCAATGTTAGGAGTGGACAGGAAAGGGATTTGATGACCCTCACCAGAGAAGGCAATCACAAGGTCGATCACAACTAACCAGCTTGTCCAAATTGAAGAATAATTTCTGCCAGGGAGAACACAAATACATATTAATCAAAGTAATAGCAGGAAAGGTAAAACAAATAAGTACATTGCTCAATTTTCAGCACTGGGTGAAGCAAACTAGAATTTATTATGCTCATGCAAGCACCACAGATACTGAAGATTCTGGACACATTTGCTATTGCACTAAGGTACAGGTTTCCAGTAGAATCTCTTAGAAAATTGTATTCAAAGAAGAAAATTTTACCTACAAGCAATTACCATTTTAGAATTTGAGATAGTTTCCTGATGTACATAAGCCATCTCACATACTTTCCAATGGCAGCAACCAACTTCATCCAAATTTGTCAGGGTTATGCAAGGTCCCTTGTAACTGAAAATATCATCTTGACAACTCACAAAAGCAAAATCCTAATTATTTTATTAAACCATCATTAGCCACCTCAACAGACTCAAGCTTAGGCATCTTCATTGTAGACAAAGTCATCTTCAAAGACTGGAACTTGGGTATCTTTATTGTCAACAAAGTCACCTCAACGGACTCAAACTTGCATATGTTTATTTTTGACAAAGTTTGACACAATCGATGAAGTCAAAATTTCCACTGAACATTACCAATAGCATCCTGGAAGTCCAAGCAGATCTTTTACCACTTTTCTGAAGGTAGGATGCCTACAAGCAAGATTTTAACATCAGAATTGAACTAATAGCCACAACTAATATAAACATATAGAAAATCAGAGATTGAAAGTTACAAACTTGAAACGGAAGAAACATTTCAAGCAAGTTGAATTTTTGAAGCAAGCAGATCGTAGATACAGCAGCTCCATAGGATAGCATGTAGTTCAATTCCATCATTATCCTGCCCTGAAAAGAGAGAATATCAATTTGAAGGGAATATCATGAAGCATTTACTTCACCTATGTTCGCATATATCTCGCAAAGAAATCAGGATCCATATACAGGGGATAAAATATCATAGCATTTCTAAGCAATCAATAACGAAAACAAACAGAAAAGATGGAAAAGGTGTAAAAGAAGTCGTAGTTGAGACTCATGAGTACCTTTCCCAAATTCTCAACAGAAGATGAGAGTTTATGCATTGCAGTTTCAGTTTCCTTTGAAATTGACAAGCCCAAGCGACCAGCAAGCCTTAAGCCCCTCAAAATTCTTGCTACATTACACAGTTTATATGTGCATGTCAGATAATAAAGAACTCCACAAAGCGCTGTGGTGTCTAAAATTCATATATATTAGATTCATATATAAGAGGTGGAAGTACCCACCGCAATCCTCTTCAAATGATAGTTGTGCAGGGGTTATCGTTCTAAGCTGAAAACATATCAAATCTATAGAGTGAGCATAATACTTGAGAAATTAAATTTGAAGCCAAACTTACTACATGAGGGGGGAAAGATCACCTTTAAGGACCTTAAATCTGACATCCCATTGGTATAATCATAGATTTGATGCATGAAAGGGTCAAAAAACAAACTGTTCCCAAGCAAAACCACAGATTAATTACAAGATCCAAACTAAAAGTTCAAGTTTAACAGCTTTAAAAATTCGGCACATAACTGAGAGAGCCCAAGAAATTTAGCCAACACTTTAACAATGACCCTTGACAAACATCTACATGAACTATGAAAAGGATCTTTGAAGAAGAAAATATACCTATTAATAGTAAAATCCCGGCGCATGCTATCTTTCCAGAGGATGAAGTCTCTTTCATCACACCCACTTGGCCTTTTAAGAAAACAAACTTTTTCGTTTCCATCAACAAGTGATGCCGTTTCAAAGCTGGATACCTATCCAGGCATGAAATCAGTTCCAGTTAAGTACAAGTCAGAAATCACTAGTATAATGTCTGCACCAACCCAGATAAGGTGAAATGACAAAAAAGGAATCACTCAAACCACTGCACACGACCAGACCTCAACTACTGAATCTTTGATAAACACCCTGCATATAGGAAACTTCCGTCCAATGATCATAGAACGAAAAAATTGCCCTTTGACCTGTGGTACAGTATGTGAAAAAACAAAGTCTCATTCATCCAATAATCACGAGTACCGGTATACAAGAAATATAACTGTGAAAAAAAACATGAGAAGAATACACAGAATCCACCAAAAACCTGTTGAAGTTTAGCAGTGGTGATAATATCAAAATCTTTAGGCGCTCTTTTCAAAATTAAATCTCTTACGCATCCACCCACTAAGTAAGCTTCAAACCCTGCATATTAAAGTTGCAATTCATGTATCAATTATCAATAACAAAATTGGTATCCTGAGTACGGACTAGTTAAGCACATACCTCTACGACGAAGAATATTCAATACAGTCCAAGCCGATGGGGGAATCATCCCGCGGCCTATACCCAAAAGCCTCGCGTTTACCTTTTTCCATTTTGAAATGTTAACCACTTTGCCTACACAAGTTAACACTACCAAGTTAAAAATGGCAAGAATGTCAATAACCAGCACACTACAAAAAGAGACTATGGTTCTTAAAAGATAACTACTTTGTTGAGTAAGCGAATCCTAACCCATTTCTGTGTAAAAACGACTTTGCAGACCTTCCTCAGCCAAACTGTGGTTAAATTGTTGTAACCGAAACTCATACGGCCGTGAGCAACTAAAACAAGCAAGGTGTTCGACCAAATGTCCTATAGAAACTGTAATAGCTGGAGAACTGGGAATGAGTAAGCAGTAATACTTGGTTCCGAAGAGTCGGGCCATCAGAATATGAAAATCATTGGCACGCCACTCTTGTTAAGATCGGGAATAGCATGGCACCGACCGCCGTATAAACTATAACCCATAAACCGAGTGTGTGAACTGTGACCTGTGACTCAACCGCTCCGGAATGTGTCCAAACTAAACTCGAAACCATTAATTTGGGTCTTGACCTCTCAATATGGGCTGAGGCTTTTTGCGTTGAACGAGTCAACGAGCCCAAAACGAGGAAAAAGTTTAGTTTTATAAAATATTCAAAAAATATAAAGTATTGGTAAATAATAATATTATACAAATGTCTTTTATAATATAATTTTACTAAAATTTATCACAGAATATTCTTTTTAAATAATTTATAAATTTTATTATTATTTTAATATGATATTAAAAAACATTTTAATAGTAAATCCAAGCTTTGTTTATTTTATGTTAAAATAAATAATATATAATTTATATTTATTTTGAATTTATTTTCATAAAAATTTAAATGTTAAGAGTCAAAATAGAGACATACATTATGCAAGTTTGGTTTAGGTCTTTAGGTGTGGTATGTGAAAAAACAAAAAAACAGAGCGTGGACAGAGTGGGAATGATTTTGCAGCTTCCTTTTAGACAAGGACAATTAAGTGTGGCGTTCTTGTTTACTATGGTACGTACACCGTCTCAAGAGCGATTCACTCGCGTATCAAGGCATGTAAGCATCACGCCCCTACTTCCCACTCCCACACCCAAAACTCTAAACAACTCTTGTCATGACTTTATATACTATTATTAACATACCTTTCTTTCTCAGTCTAGTTTCCTCATTTCTTCCCACCTCTGACTCCCAATTTTTCTTTGTCCCCAATTTTCTTCTAGGTTTTGTTAATTAGGGCTTCTTCAATTTCTCGATTTGATCTGTCGATTTTCGGCTTCTACTACTGCGTGTTTATTTGGGTGTGAAGAGGGGAGAGAGAGAATAATGGGAGGAGATGGAGCTGTAGATGAGGTCAATGAATCGAATTCGGGAGGGAGCGATTTGGTAACGGTGAATGTTCGATGCTCTAACAGCTCTAAGTTCTCCGTTGAAATCAACCTATCATCCACCGTAGAAGCTTTCAAGAGCGTTCTTGCCGAGAAGTGCGATATTCCCGCCGCTAATCAACGGGTTATTTATAAAG
>JANQAP020000571.1:2478646-2488658 GCA_026874005.2 Erythroxylum coriaceum
TTCAGTCACATAATTAGATCTTTAAATTAGTATTATGAACCAAACTATTAAATTATTGTGAAACCTTAGTTCACACTTTCACCTTGTCCTCCAAATGCATTGGCACTTGATGTGTATATTAATTATGAGATCATCCTTTTATTGTTATATATAATTGGGATTTCTAGCATGTAGGCCATGCTAAAAACTTCAGGTGTTACAATGCAAAATGAGGTGTGAACATTAAAATTTCACTGCTCAGAAGTAAAATAAAGAACTAAGCTATTTTCAAGGCTTAAAGGGGGGTAGGAGTGTAATTCAACAGTTAAGCTAGTTTCAAGGCTTAAACAGGAGTAGGAGTATAATCTAACATTCAATTGTATACCATGATGATAATTGTTTATATAGTGTTAATTATTAGGAAACTACCAGCATTTGTAACAAGATGCTAATTAAGAAGCAAAGACTTTTTTTAGATGGTACAACTAATTGGTAAAGGATACGATCTTCAAGTTTCTATGCATGCTTATGAGATTTCTTGGCTAAATTAATGGGATGGTCTCTTATGTTAACAGTGGACAGCGATTACATGATTTGGGTGATGAATCTAAATTGCTTCCTCTTTGGAGACAGGTGATCACAAGATTTAAATTCATGAAAGTATCTCCCTCCCTTAAAAATTCCTTTTATTTTCTTGGATGTTGATGGATTCTTATGCAGCAGAAGTAGTCTCCATAAATATAAGCCTTCAACTTTGTAGTTTTCTTTCTCATTGATGTTTCCTATTATGTCTAATCATCCATAAATATCAGTTATGCTTATGTCATATATTTGTTACAGGCAGAACCAAGGTTTCTCTGGAACAATTATATTTTGGAAATGCTCATAGATAACAAGGTTGGGTTCCCTTAGTTTCTTTTTTAGTTACATTCACCATCTTCCTCATTAGTTACATTCACCATCTTCCTTCAGATTTTAATGCTTGTGGCTAATAAATTGTTAATCATTCATTTGATCTTCTTCCTGCAGCTGGACCCATTCCTTCTTCCTGTTGTCCAAGGCAGTATCCTTTTGAAAATATCAATGTTTGATATAAAAATTACTGGAAAAAAAACTAGTTTAGCTCCAGCCTAACCAATGCTTAAGCTTCATCCTTAACAGCTGACCAGGCTTTCAGAACTTCCAAGCAGCCATTGGAAAGGAAATTGCTGATGTTACTCTAATTGCTAGGAGATGCACTCGGAGAAATGGTATCTTTTCTATGTTATAAGTTGTAGCCAGTTCCTGAACTGTTACTCCACTTTTGTCAGTGTAATAACTAAATAAGACAACAGATTTATTGATTTCGTGACATTCTGATGAATGCTGATGAAAAAGCATCATTACCAGCTAAGTTTTTTTCTGTGATCCAAGTAGCATCTAGCAATATAATGCCTGGTGCATTCTAAAATGCCAATTGATTTTCATTATTGTAACTTGTACAGCTTCAGATATATATAATAAGTATCATCTTTCTTTTGTTTTTTTTTGGGTGATTTCATTTAGTTATGAAAATATTTCTCTTGGAAGGCACTCGCATGTGGAGAAGAGGAGCTGATTCTGACGGTTATGTTGCTAATTTTGTGGAAACTGAGCAGATTTTACAGATGAACGGGTTTGCTTCATCATTTGTTCAGGTAAACATATGATATAGTTTGTATGCTGTAAAACTTGAGTAGTTACTATGAACACCCTTCTTTGTTTAACAGAGTACTGAAAATTCTAGACAGTCCTAATTTAAAAAAAACAGTAACTTTGACCTTGTTATTGAGAATCGTTGATTTTTCAGTTGCCATGCTTGGTATACATGTCGTGCAATGAGTAATTAGGACTGGTTCTTTTCTTTTACTTATTATATGTTGAACAGGTTAAGAGGTATCAAAGTTAATCTCATCTACTTTTTTCATTTTATTGTTTTTCTGAAGGTTAGGGGATCTATGCCATTTCTTTGGGAGCAGATTGTTGACTTGACATATAAGCCTAAATTTGAGATCGTGAGACCAGAGGAAGCTGTAAGTGATGGTTGTTTCTTGCACAATCTGTTTTAACTTATGGCACCTGTAGTCCCTTGGTTTAATTCCTGTTGCATCACATGTTAACCAGCCACGAGTAGCAGAGCGACATATTCTCGATTTGAGAAAGAAGTATGGGAGGATATTAGTCATTGATCTCGTCAATAAGGTGCACACTATCTTCAACTACCGAGTTTGTAGGATTAAAGTGTTCAATTAATTTTGTTTTCCTTTCGTGCAACATGCTTTTGTCAGAAATGTTATCCTGGTCCAATTTTGTTGTCTGTATGTATTCCATAATTATACTTGACAGCTGGACCGAAAACATGTTTTTAAAATATGGTTCTTGGTACAAGCAAGTGTTAAGGAGTGGCAGTGTATTTTGTTTCTAACCATATTAGGACAACTGTTTTTATATTTATGCACTTTGATCTCTTATCAGCATGGAGGCGAGGGGCGGTTAAACGACAAATTTGCAGAGTCGATGCAATCTGTGATTAGTGATGATGTAAGGTAGAACTTCTTTTCTTCTAACATCAGCTTTGCTGTGCTGCTAATATGTTGTTCCTTTTGATGGACAATTGCTTCTGAATGTTGTAGGTATCTGCACTTTGACTTTCATCAAATATGTGGTCATGTCCACTTTGAGCGACTTTCCATCCTTTATGACAAAATAGCAGATTTTCTTGAGAAAAATGGGTAACACTTTTTCCCAAACTTTAAATAATTATTAATGGTTTGACACTCATGTCCTTAAATTCATTGCATGGCTCGCTTTTTACTGCCCTCCTGTGATTGGCAGGTTCCTTTTGTTGAATGAAAAGGGTGAGAAAATGAAAGAGCAAACTGGGGTGGTGAGGACCAACTGTATTGATTGCTTAGATCGAACAAATGTTACCCAGGTAGCTGACATCCTGTTGTATATGATATGCCATTCGGTCACACTGCACAATTTCTTGCTTTCTTTTCGATTATTTGCATTGCATAACAATAGGAGGTTATGGTTGCAGAGCATGATAGGGAGAAAAATGTTGGAAATTCAACTCAGAAGGATTGGAGTTTTTGGTGCTGAAGAAACTATTACTGCACATCCGAATTTTGATGAAAGCTTCAAAATATGTGAGTGTTTTATAGTTGCTTCAAATACTATTTCAGTGAAGGCTGGTACTTTTCCTTCAATACTTTTCTGCCTTTTTGAATGAATGTTTTATTTGTCTGTTTTACCTTTAGTGTGGGCTAATCATGGAGATGATATAAGCATTCAGTATTCTGGCACTCCTGCTCTCAAAGGAGATTTTGTAAGGTACCTTTCCATGGATGTTTCTTCAAATTCTATATGTTGAAACTTCACACATCACACTAATTAACTAACCTCTACTATGCTAACATTTCTGAATTTTCTCTGAAGCACTGTTACCGCATGCATACTCATCTCGTCCTCTCATAATTGACTGTATTCTATGATGCTGTGCATTTTTGCAACTTAGTCAGACTCGAGCAGTTGTTGAACTTTATGAGAATTGACAAATCATCTTCCTTACCCGCTCAGTGGTTTGAACTTCTCAATATAGTTCCGGACTAGGTATTAGAGCCATTATTATCGAAAGGTCTCAAATTGAAATTAAGTTAGCCGTGTATATAATAATTCGACATTTCACTTTCGCCACAAATTTAGAATGATGCTTTCTTCATGCTCATGAAAATTCTGCCATGTACAGTTGAGTGTTTTAAGAGTTGGAAGAGTAGAATTAGAAATCGATAGGAAAGTGTATATGATTCAGCCTCTTGTAACCACTTAGCTTTTTCAGTTCAATGATTTTTTTGACAAATTGATGACTCATCTTGACACTCATGATCATATTTATCCATATTTGTCTGAGTGAACAGGATGATGCTAGTCAATTTGTTTCACTCTTTTTGGATATTATATTGGTATCTTCTATTTCCTTTGCATGCTCTAATCATCCTTTTCTGTATCCCATCAACCCTTTGTTAATGCCTTTGATTAAAATCTTTGTAATATACCTCTATGGGTTTACTTAGAGATAAACTGTGATAATGGCAGTAACCTTTATGAAAACCTAATACTTGTCTGTGCAAACTCATATCCTGCTGTTAAATTGCAGATGTGGCCAGCGGACCATGCAAGGGATCCTTAAAGATGGTATGAATGCCCTTGTCCGCTATTACTTGAATAACTTTTCTGATGGAACAAAGCAGGTTAGTAGACTTCATTCTTGATTCAGATTTCAGGCACGGCAAGTGTTAGTACAATTCGTATCAGTGCTATCCTTGATTGTAAAAATTTTCTATTTTGGGGTCTGTTGTCCCAGAAACTTAGTTTTGCCATCCCTCAGGTGTGGAAACCTTCTGTTTTTGGGACTCAATTAATCTTGTAGAAAGTTATCATTAGCACACTTTTTACTTACAAAGCATTTCATTAGGATTCATACAATATCCTATATATCATTGGCTTAAATTTCTTTCTTCGTATTTATTAACATGAGGATCCTGACTTATACTTTCCTTTGGCACTTGTGAAGGATGCAATTGATCTCCTGCAAGGACATTACATTGTTTCTGTAAATCGGGATATGACCTCTCCATCTCAAACAGGGGGTCTCGAGAGTGTAGCTGTAAGTGCTAGTCAAACAAACATATTTCCATAAAGAAATTTTTTGCATTTCTTAGGATTTTCAGTATGCTTACCAGAATGTATTGCAAATTTCTGAGATTCGGCACATCATGAAGTTAACTCCAATTCTATCCTGTTCTTTTGACCATCTGGAGAGTGTTGTTCTGATTGCATGTGGCTCAAAATGAGCTACCTCTAACTGATGTCAAGTTGATTTTGACAGTCTTTTCCTCTGGCATTGTCGTTGGTCTTGATCTGCTTATTTTTGGCTATGATGTCACTTAGGCAAGGTGAGTAGGGTTTGTTCATATTGGTTTGGAGAATTGAAGTGTGAAAACTATCTCTATCCCACTCATGACCTCCCCTTCTTTGCAGTGCCGTATGATGTTCGACATTTGTTATTCTCAGTTTTGTGGACAGGCCTTAGTGTGGGGATTGCAGCATTGGTTAAAACAAATGGGAGAATTTTCTGCAATCGCCCTCGTCTGCATAAGCCTCGACGTTAATTCCAGTTATCTTATTTCACAATGCTCTACCAAGTACAAGTACAGATTTCATGTTAAAACTTTAAAGCTCTGCTCTGCCTCTGCCCCATTAACTCAAATGCCCCATTCTTTTTGTTCCTTATTTTCAAGATCCTATTTATTATGTACACTCATCCAGACCACTGTCTACGTTGTCTACTTGTAACCGCCGATTTAACTGTAAAATTTTAAATCGGCTTATTTTACGGTTTAGTTTTTAATTTTTTTGTTTGATTTATTTTAGTAATTCTTATTATTAAAAACCGACCAGTTTATTAATTAATCGATCAATTTTGTAAGTTAATTAATTTTTGTAAATTAAAATGAGTTAATTAATTTTTATTTAATATTTTTTTAATTAAAATTTAAATTTTTCGTTAGATAAAGTCAGTGCTTTTCAATCTTATTTTAAAATTTTTAATTTTATTCAATCTTTAATTAGTTTTGTAATAATGTAATACCTGTTGAATATTTTAAACTTTAAATCTCTTACTTTACTGGTTTAACTTCCACTCCAGTTTTAATATCAGTAGTTACTTCATCATATAATTATAATTACCATAAGAAAGAACTGATAATAACTTCATGAAAAACAAATTTTAAAAAGTAAACGAAAAGAACTTAAAAAATAGAAAACAACAAATTTGACAAAAAAAAAAGAGAGATTGTAGTTAGTTTGTTTTGTTTTAATGTAATATTTATCCTTACTATTAATCTAATTTGGATTGTTTCGTCTCTATTTTATTTTTAAACTCACAAGTGTGTATTTTACCTCATGTCACACCCAAAGATCCTTTTTATTGAGTTACTCCTCAAATTTATAAAATATTTCAAAAACATAAGTAACTACTTAGAAAAGTAAAATATGATACCTAACATCTTTTTTTATTTTATAAATTTGAACTTAAATTCATTTCTCTTGTTAAAATTAATTTATTTTTAAAGCTTTTCTCTATATGTTGTTAATAAAATAGAGTGATGAGCTCGTCATTGTTTTTTTTCTTTAATCATCCTTCTCTACTCAAAGCCCTTTTCAAATTTAGTGGGATCCTGCCAATGACAATTATTAATTTTTCATTAGTGATTTAAACTAATCTAATTTACTTTAAACTCTCCTTTGTCATGAATTAGCCATATATCTTTGATTATTAATTAAAAAGTATGAGATAATGTGAAAAGACATAAAATGATAAATAAAAATGTAATTCCGTACTATAAAATGTAACTCTATTTAAGTGAACACAATAATAAAATGCCTAAAATAAAAGAAAAAGAAAATTTTGTTACCATACAAATTGTTACATGAATTTCTCCTTATCTTCACTTTGTTAAACATGAAATATATGAATTTAACATCATTTAACAATATATATTTTGAACAATTATACTTTAAAAATCAAAATAAATTCAATTAACAACATAACCAATTTATTATTAAAATTATTTAAAACATTTTCCATAATTAATTAGAAAGAATTAGATAATAATCTAAAAATAAAATTAATGAGAAAATCACAAACAAAGCATTATATTTTCAATAGAAGCCAATAAAAGTAAGTATGGCTTCTTTTTGTCGAAGATCTTGGTTCTCTTTTCTAGTTTTGCCTTTTCTTTTCCTCCTCCTCAGTCCTTTTTTCTCTTTTTTCCCCCTATCCTTCGTAGGTTGTCTTGCCCACGACCACAATTATTCCTTTCTTCTCTTTCCCTTCTCTTCTTCCATCCCTTCTGCTCTTTTAACTATTCCTTAACTCCTTGCTTCTAGCCTTCCCTCTTCTCTTCCCTTCTGACCCCTCTAGCCTAGTTCTCTTCTCCTCCTCAAACTTTAAAGTATTCTTGGCCTAAGGTAGTTAGAGATGCTTCCCCTTTGAGATTCTCAAGTTTCTATATTGAGATTATGTGTAAATATTTTGTAACTATCCTTTCTATATTTAGTTCCTTATTTTTACGAAGTTAGGTTGGCATTGTAGGAGTTTGTAATGAACCATAACTATTGTATGTATACTTACGAGTGGAATGAGAAAAAGGGAAGAAAATTTTGAGCCCTACAAGAACCGATATAGTATCAAAGCCAAGTTGAAATCATGGCTAGAGACAAACCCAAAGGTGGAGGGAGTGATGAAGGAACAAACGTAAGAAAGACAATCTCTACTTATAAAAGAACCTCAATTGATAATCCTAGTTCGATGATGACCCAGGTTCAATTAAAGGGTGATAATTATGATGATTGAGCAAGGTCTCTCAAAACTGCCTTGAGAGCATAAAAGAAGTTCAATTTCTTGGATGGAACAATCTCGCAGCCGAATGATGATTCTTCAGACCTTGAAGATCGATGGGTCAATAATTCGTTGTTGGTCTCTTAGATAAGAAATAAGATTGAGTCAACACTACGCTCAACTATTTCTCACTTTGAAATTGCAAAAGATCTCTGGGAGAACATAAAAGAGCAGTTCTCGATTACAAAAGGACCACTCATACAACAGTTAAAATCGAAGCTTGTTGAATGCAAATAGAGGGCACTGACCATAATACCATACTATTGCAAGATGAAGAAACTGTGGGATGAACTTGGCAACTATGAACAAATGCCAACGTGCAAGTGTGGGAAGTGCACATGTAACCTCGGATCGATGCTAGACAAGAAACATGAGGAAGAAAAGATACACCAATTTCTCATGGGCTTAGATGAGACTATTTATGAGACCGTGTGATCCAATTTGCTAGCCCAATACCCTTTTCCTAGTTGAATCATATATACTCAATTATGGTGTAAGAAGAAAGCGTAAGAAACCTGACACGGGGAAGGGAAGAGCATGGAGAAGTGATGGTTTTGCTATGCAAAGTGGATTGCCATCTCACGCTCACAGCGAGGGAAAGGACAAAGATTCAATATGCAACCACTGTAACCAAGCAGGACATGAAGTAGGTAATTGCTTCCAACTTATTGGTTATCTAGAATGGTGGGGGGATCGCCCAAAAAGAGAAGGTAGAGGAGCAGGTTGAGTCAAAGTACAATAACAACAACGGAAGCAGTGAATTGGTTCAGGACATGAACGAAATCAAGTACAGGTTAATGTAACGCTAACAACAGCAAGCAACTCTAACAGTGCCGTAGGAAAATCTCGGTGCATACATCATATACATGCGGTGCAGAAAAACAAAAAAAATTGTTCCGGGACTTTCCTGAAGTCCAGGATCTATATGCCTATACAAGGAAATACCATTAAACATAGATGAAAATTCCCAATTCATATACATGTTCATAACACACATATATATAGGAATTCATCAAATTTACACAAATCAATCATTCATATAATAATCATGTACCTTGTGAGTAGTCTCCTTCGTTCTTTTACTCGTCGAGTTGTCATAAACCACAACGACCAAAATAGACCGTCTCTAACGGTATCCACGCAGAGATAGGAGAAACTAATCGAATTAAATTCTTTGATCTAGAAATGGCTAGAACAAAGGCAAGAGTGCTAGCTCTTTTCTTTGTTCTAGAGAGAAAAAAATGTGGAAGAAAATGAAGAGGAAGAAGATGAGAAAGATGAGGAGAGATGGGTGAGAATTGTGAAGAAGAATACTTGCTTCTTTTGTTTTCACGATTATCATTTTACATGCTTTTCATTTTTTTTGTCTTTTTATCATTTAAAGACAATAAATGCATATCTTTTTAAAGAAGCCTCCTCCTCATCCATGTTACACCATATCTTTTTTTAATATATATATATATGTTGAGGTGGTCCAGTCGTATTGGGGTCGGTCCTACCAAATCCCAGGTGTAGAAAAAAACCGGAGACCTGTTTCAACAATATCGACATCGCGATCTCATCTAGACATATCCCCATCTCATCAGGATCTATTTAGTTCTATTGCTCTCCATATAATGGATCTTTATCCAAAACTATTTTACGAATCCTCCGAGTCACTCTTATGCGTATGACTCATTAGGTTCTCGGTTATGTTAGCCAGAATTAACACTTAATCCAAGCAAGTCATGAGCGACGTCTAGCAACTCATCATGACCCCCAATTGATCAGAAAGTAAGTGATTTGACGAATGAACCTGTACTCGTCATGAACCATCTCATGAACTCTCCCATAGATAATTGCTATGCAATTCGTCCTTTTACCATGCTATACCCCACTTAGTTATGAGTATAGGCAAAGTGTCAACTCTCACTAGACTGACTACGTCAAATCTAGCCCAAGTGATATAAGTTCTCATCCTGGGACTCATTACTCTATATGTCAATGAGACATTCTCATGACACATGTATTCCGGCCAGAGATTTCTAAGTAATGACCCCGACAAAAGGTCGTGGGTATCATCTTCTGCTATCACATAAGTGGTGAATCCTCTATTGACTACTCAATTACCTTCAAATACCTCAAGTTGTACCCAATCACCACCCTATGAGCGACCTTTGCAAGGCAACAAAGAATGAAATCAAAGCACAGAATCAGTATCCAAGATATCCTTGAGTACCTCAAGTTTAAAGATACTTCCACCATTGCTATGATGAGATTATCATTGACATTAGATAGGACATCCATGTGATGATCTCATGGCAGGTCATCCAATATACTTACTACCTCTAGTAAGCATCCACATCTCAACTGCAAACATCTCATGTTTAAAGTTTTTGAGATCCACTGTTTGATCAAATCAAGGAGTAACATGTGCTAGTCTATCCGGATTAATGATGTTCAGTTCCATTAATCCTATGATTAGGGATAATTTAGATACTGACATAATTGCACATGATAGGAATCTCAGTAGCATAATCAAATCATAATTTCCTTTATGCTATGTCATAT
>JANQAP020000571.1:2560520-2574688 GCA_026874005.2 Erythroxylum coriaceum
GTTCCTTTGTTGCCTATCTTTTCTTATTGCTTTCTTAAGCATTATTTCTTCGAGTGAGCGAGTGAAACACTTCGAGGATCGTTGAGGGCTGAGTCTTTGCTTACGCGGACTAAGTGAGGCTGCCGTGCAAAGGGTATTGGCGATAGAATTCGGAGAAAGTTCGAGTCCCAAGGTGACCTTTGTATCACCAGCCATGGGCTTTGGTCCTTGTCCTGAAATACGCCGTTGGCCTACAATTGTGTTGCTCGTGGTCGACCCAAAACCGTCTTTTCTAGCGGCATGAATCCCTTCACAGATTGACCTCAAATTCTCATTCACATTGTTGAGACTTGAGAGCTGCACATGGCCCTCTTACCTCTAATTTGTCTTAAAAGAATCTCTTTCAAGCAGAACCGACTTGGACTGTAAGCATCCTCAAAACCAGAAAATCCCAAGTCAAATGTTGGTAGGCCGATCAGACCATCTAAGAAGGCACGCGTGTTAACGCAATGATATTTAATTGAATGCGAACATTTACCAGGAAACCACTAGAATAATAGCAAGCCATTGTCAGCGTAGAGATCGTAGACTATGTAATGCCTACCAAGGTCGTTTCACAACGAATTAAAATTGCAGAGACCCGCATGGTGAGGGGTGATCACATGAACGTAATTTAAGGCCACATCAACTCCAATAATTCTTGAAGAACATGACATAACAGGAACATACCATACAAAAAAAAAAAATACATAACAGGAACATACCATACATATTCTTGTTACACGTACTGTGTCTGTACTCTGTGCCCATTAAGGAAAAGAAACAGATAAAATACGGAGGGGAATAAGAAACTTAAAAAAGCATGTGGGAAGAGAGGAGGTTAGTAAGAGCGTCAGTGGAGTGATGTGAAGTAAGCGCTATGCACATTATTTAAAACCGTGCATGTTTGTGTCAGTGACACGGTGCTCCAAAAGAACCACTTCGGACTGCAAAAAGTGCAAAAGTCTGCAGTTTTTATGACCATTGAGCCTAAACCACCCTAACCCATTGATGTATGAATAAATATCCATCAATTTTTCTGTTATATTATTTTATTTATATATTTATGTAATATTTATGTAAATATATAAATAAGATTTAACCGAAATTAATATAAGATATCTGATCGGGATAAATATGGTTTGATTCTTCGGCCTTGGCGTCCTGTCAGTCACACAGTTTTATGGTGGTTTGATGCAGGTAATGTTGATCTCATGGCATTCATTCCAAACTAACGTTGGGTAAAACTTGACTTCCATATCCCAACTTTTTGGATTTTCTGCACCGATTTTTTTCCATCAGCATTGATCTAGTCAAACTCTTGGATGGTCCAGCCCCGTCATTTATTGGATAGAGAAGTTTGACTGGTGGGGGTGGAAGTCATCTCATGCAAGTGTATTTTGAAGCCAGTGTTGATGGATTTTAGATGTACAAATCCCATTAACTCCTGGAAATATTGAACCATGGATCTGAAAAGGATTTACTACTTCTCTTTTCTGTTGGTTACATTATCTTTAACATTTGGTTGAACAGAGATAAAGTCTTACAAGCCACCACACCTTTGTACCAAAGACCAAACAATATTAAACTTTTTTCCTAGCCCTGTCTTTTCACCGTATGTTTGTCTGTTTCTTTCACCTTTCTTCTCCTGAGTAATTCCCCACTGACTACAGTACACACCTTTCCTTCTGTGTTATAGCTTTTCTTTTTTTCTTTTCCCTTTTTATACAGAAAAACAGAGACTGAGGACGTGCGTTTTGTGTGTGTTATGAGTAAGAAAACATGGAGTGGGATAATAATCAAGAACACCATCAACAGCAACAATTACCAGACAATCAGACTCAAAGAGACTCTCGAAATGCCAGTATCAGTGTTAATGGAAATGGAGGCATGCTATATGTTAAGGTTATGACAGATGAGCAACTAGAAACTCTCAGGAAGCAGATTGCCATTTACGCTACCATTTGTGAGCAACTGGTGGAGATGCACAAGACCCTCTCTGCCCAGCAAGATCTTGCAGGTCCATATCTTGTTCTTATGTTCATACTCTCTCTTTCCTTCTCTATTGAATTTAGTTTGATGGTTTGGTGGTAATTCTTCAAAAGGATTGCACACGAGCAGATTATGTGTATGGAGGTAGTGTAATGTTAAGTAAAAGTCTTGATCTTTCATTAGGTTTTTGTTCACTATGGATTAAGTTGTTATGGAGTTGCTTTTTTTTTTTTTTTCCTTTTTGAGAAGTATTCTTTGTCTAGGGTTTTGATACCTTCACTGTATCTCCTCTCTATTTCTGTCTAGTATTTCTAAGCTGCTGTTATGGGGCTTAACAATGTCTGTGTCTACCTGTAGCGTCAATTTTCTTAGGCTACTCTGCATCTGGTACTAATTACAGCATATGCACTGTGCTCACATCTTTAATTTTGGCGCAGTTAAGTTCAGTGAGCCATCTTTTTAGAGTTCGGATCATGTAGATTTCGTCAATACGAATGAAAGGTTACATCTTTATGTGCCCGTTGTTGTGCTTCTCTCTTTCCATTCGAACTCACTGCAGATTGATCTGATTCTATTTTTGGCATTCTGAATGTTTTTCTTTATATTTTCACATGAAAGCAAATTATTAATGACATCCTCTGATACGTGGAGATCACTCCATGTGATCTAATTCTAATCTCAACTTTTCTGATGAGGCTCATCAAAATTTTCTCCTTTGGATTGGTTTCAAAATACTTCCGCTTTTCCCCTTGTAAACACAGAATTCCACATGCTGAATGCTGGTTGCTCTGGTTACACCTCTTCCTGATCTTTTTCCATTTATTAACTGTTGAAATAATGAGACTGAACTTCTACAGTTGTTTAAACTTCTCTCAATCAAGTAACTACTTTCAATTTCAGGAGGCAGACTGGGTGCCCTGTACTGTGATCCACTGATGGTTTCTGCTGGGCACAAAATCACTGCTAGACAACGATGGACCCCAACACCTGTACAACTTCAAATTCTGGAGCGCATCTTTGAACAAGGAACCGGGACTCCGACCAAGCAAAAAATCAAAGAAATAACCTCTGAACTCGGCCAGCATGGACAAATATCTGAAACAAATGTGTATAATTGGTTTCAAAACAGGCGAGCTCGATCAAAAAGGAAACAATTGGTTGTTTCATCCAACAATCCCGAGTCAGAAGTGGAGATAGAAGTTGATTCATTGAATGAGAAGAAAACAAAACCGGAAATGTTTCACTCCCACCAAGACCCTTCAGGGGCTGAAGACCTGTGCTTTCACAGCCATGAGATGAGTTCTGAACTACATTTCTTGGGTGAGTTACCTAATCCAAATATGCAGATTTGATTGGTTTCCCTTCTTTAGGCAGCATATAACCTGGAAACGTAACACTTTACTATTGTCACACATTTGCAATGGATGGCTGGTATCAGTTGGAGTAGTATTTGGTGATACTGTATACATATCCATATTAGAGTTCCTACTTCATCCACAACTCGACCAACATTATGGTTGGTGGAATTTCATGTTGCTTATCTCATCAGGCCCCAACATTTTCCAGAACCATGTAATTTTATGTCCTCGTTTTTTCAATTTCAGTTCTTATGGTTTTTTCATGGGCCTTTCTCTTATTGTTTGCACATGACATGCTAATGAAGTTGGCTTTATCAATCTGTTAATTTATCAATATTCTTTGTTTGTGGAAGCATTTAGAAGGACAGTGTTAATAAAATCGTAAAAATTGTATCATAGATTTACACAGCGCTTGCACTGTATTTCTAGTTAAAGTGTTTGGCTTGTTGTTGTCTCATTGAGAAAGTATGAAGTCTACCAGATGGCTCTTTAGCAATTATCTCCAGGATATATGAATTGCTATAACTTTCATTACTTCTTCCTTTAATACTGCCTTTCTGAGTCCAGTCTGTGTGGACCTGAATGCCGTATCTGTGACAGCAATGACAGAGGTATATTATTTACACTGAAATGAAATCAATGCAGGAGATGACCACCCAACTGGAAAGATGGGGTTGTCAGGAAGCTATAATCTATATGAACACGCAGAAGACTACGGCATGCAAGGTTGATGCTCAGTTCACCTGGTGATTCTAATATGTATGACCAAATTATATAGTAGGACTCATCAGTTTTGCATTATTAAGGTTGTTAAGCTAATGGACATGAGAAAAGATAACTTACTCTGATTGTTCAGCTGTACCATGCCTATCATATCAGTTTTCACCGTGGCTTTACGTTGTTTCTGAGTTTGAAAGTACAGTCTTGTACTGCATTATACCTTTTTGTTTGGTTTATGCTTATTAGAGCTTCATCACTAGGATTTTGTATGTATGGAAGGAATCATATATAATGCTTATTTACAAATTATCTTTTTTATTTTTTGCTCTGTACAATCAGAAAAAGCTGTGTCCTTTTTTCTCTCTTTCCTTTTAATGGAGCCTTTGATGAGCCTAACAAGAATTCAATGGTGAAAGGGGCAGCTACATTGATGCATTGTCAATATTCATCTTTGTTGTTTTAATTTAGCCTACTAGAGTCTTTTGGTTTCTATATATGTTGCACTTTTACACACTATCAATTTCAAGAATGCAGCTAGAACATTGTCGTTCTTTTTGCGATTACGTAACTATACTGGTAGGGAAACAGAAAGAGAGAACAATTAGAATAGAACTTAGACCTTGGTTGAACTTACCACGCAGCCAAAAAGCTTCATCATATAATTCTTAACATTTAATTCATGAGAAGAGCTGGAATTCTGAATTCGGAAACCACTTTCAATGTAGACGTAAGATCAGTGAAGCTCTTCCTCGCTATATATCAGGCAATGGAATGTGTCAAAGAATAATTACAATTACTAAATCCTCTGTACTGAAATGTTACCTATGAATTTTGACAACTCTTAGGGAAATGGAATGATATACAATAACAATCTGAAATATACACCTTTGGACCAAGTGTAAGACCTTCTTGGGGCTTTCAATTGAAAGTTTGTTGGAGAATTTGTTATTTCTTTAATCATGATGGACTTGTTTGACTAATTCTTTTAATTTCACTTTTTTCTCTGAAGCAGTCTGTAAATCGACCTTTTAGGTTAGCCATGTAACCATCAATATTCGATAACAGTTCTGACATTCTAGTTTCAGAAGCTTGTTTTCTTATGCATTGTTATTTGCAGATGTTTTAAGCTATTCGTGAAATAGCTTCCTTCTCTGTTTCCCTTCCTTTCTTGTCCTATTTTATTTTTGGTATTAGAGCAAGTTTATCCTTTCTAATGGCTAATGCAAGAGGAACTGGAGGGTCTCGAGACGATCAAGCAGCTAATCGGGAATAAGGGGATCAGACTTATTGCAATGAGTTTCATTTTGTGAAGAAATACCTTGATTAGATTGAACAGCGAATGACTGCATTAGAATCACATTTGGATAACACCGACAGGAGGCAAAATGTTGGTCGACGTGAAGTTGAGGGATTTACCCAAGCACTATGTCTTAGCCTCTTCGGCGTAATTCAATCCATCCACTACAGCGAGAAGTTGATAGGAAGACATAGAAGAAGAAGAAGGAAAAGATCGGTGTGCAAATGCTAGAAAATATTTTTGAAGCACAGACTATGAAATTAAAGGCTGAGGTGATGGTCTAAGGCAAAAGGACAGATTTTGTATGGAAGACCCGTTATCAACCCATAAGCACTCAGATGAACATGCCATAAAGCAATTCACAAGGTCGACTGGAACAACTAAATAATGACAAAGCAACTGGGAAGAAGCCCATTGAGGGGCCGAGATGCAAACACTATCTCAAAAGAACCCAAATGCCAGGCCAATCCTGAACAGTGTTACTGTTTTAACGAACCTAGGCGCGTTTCAATTATGACCCAAAGAGAAGAGGAGTAAACATCATTGAGCTTGGTCATTTTGGTGAAGAGTATGAAGGTGAAGAAGAGGTGACATATAGCCCTGATGGTGATAACAATGGAGGAGCCCGAAATAGTGGGTTGGTAACTTTCTACAGATGATTTATATACCACTTCAGTAAGATCATTTCTCCCCTTACTGACCTTATGAAGAAAGGAAAGTTTCAATGGAATGGAGGTGCTGCAAGAAGCTTTAATATCATCAAATAAAAGTTAACCACTGCTACGGTTCTAACCTTCCCCAATTATGATAATTTTTAGAGTAGAGTGCGATGATAGTGTAAAAGGCATTGGGGCAGTAATTTGCAGGAGAAGGGTCCAATAGCCTTCTTTAATGAAAAACTTAGTAATGCACGATAGAAATGGTTTGCTTATGATAAAGAATTTTATTTGGTTACGTGAGCTCCAAAGAATAGAGAGCATTGGAGGTCAAGGAAGAATTATCCAAGACGTACATGCCAAATGGATCACATCTATGAAGAAACTCCCCTGTCGACTTCAGTATAGGTGATTGATGTGTTTTACCCTAAGTGCTTAGTGTTGTTAGCACCGGCAAGTATGGATCGGTTCTATAATGACTAAAATTACTAATTCTATCTTTCTATGATCTAATCTGACAAATTATGATGATAGTGATTTATAATTCAAAATTAGAACAATAAATCAACACAATTGATTAATTAGAAAAAAGATTAAATTAAGACAATCAATGAAAACAACAATACTCAAAATTCAAATCCCCTTAGAACTTCTTATGTAATTATGACTTAACATATCAATTTAATCTAAAGTTCATTAGAACATAACAATTTCTTAGTTATCCTAATTTCTCTCAAGACTATTAATAACTTAAAAAATCCCTTTCTAATTAAAAATCCTATAATTACATTAATTTGATTTATGAATTTCACTATTAAATTTGACATAAATCTAAAAGATTTATGTTAGTCTATCTTTAGGCTTGTATGTAATTCCTTTTAGTTATGCTAAATTCATTCATACAAAGAATTTTTCAATCCCAGTTACATGAAATCAAATATGAATTAACATACCATTAAGAATAATAAAGAACATATAGTTAAATCTTAATGAAACTAAAGAACATATTAAATGAAAAAGAAATCACTACAAGGTTTATCTTGGGGTTCATCTTATCTAAATACTATAAAGAATTTGGCTCCTAGTCATGTCAAACATAACATAAAAACTAAATAGAAAACAAAGAGTTAAAGGAAATGTTATGAAATCCCTTTCAATTTTCAAGAAATTCACTTTAAATAAATGAAAATTCACTTTGAAGGGGTCTTCTTGCTTCTTTATTCTTTCTATCATTCTTAGTCTTTCAATTGTGCCTCTTAAGCTTTCTTTTTTGCTTTGACCTTTAATTTTACCACTTATAGTTCAAACATTAGGTTTATGGGTGGCATATAGGCATGTACATAAGTACGTTGATGGCTATGTAATTTCAAAAATTATGAGATCCTCAAATTCGAAGTAAATATGGGCTCAAAATGTAAACATGAACAAGTACGCGAATGTGTCCATCTCAACATAGATATGTTCATGCCCAAGTAACTCTTTAGAACTTTAAAACAACTTTTTTTAAGTAAAACATATCCATTTTCAAGTAATAGGCAAGTACATAGCATGTACTTCTTAAACACAAGCATGTTTATGGCCATGTAACTCTTTAGAACTTTAAAACAATTTGCCTTACATAGAATATGGCCATGTTGAAGTACACAAGGATGTTGATGCGTATGTACTTTTCCTATAACTTTATAACTTCATCAAAATAGATCCAAATCACCCTAATCTTATTCGAATTTGTTCCTTTTGCCCCAAAGAAGTGAATTACTACCTAAAAACAAAATATGAACAACTTAAGTACTAAAGACAATAAAAAACACCCTAATAAATAAGTGAAATACACTTAATATAAACCTAAAAATTATGAACAAGTAAGTGATGCTTTGAGCTGCTAGGTTGTATTAATGACAACCTTTCGATGTGAGTTTGTTGGATTTGATTGTTTGAAAGATAATTATGAAGGTGATGAATTCTTCAGAGGAATCAAAAAGTAGTGAATAAACAAGTAAGATGTTGATGATTTCCACATCCACGAGGGATTCCTTATTAGAGGAAACAAACTATGCCTTCCACGTACTTCCTTATGCAAAGTCATTAGAGAATTACATGGAGGAGGGAATTACATAGAGGAGGTTTAGCTAGACATCTTGATCGGGATAAGACTATTATTGCAATCAAAGGATATTATTGGCCTCAATTGAAGCAAGACGTGGGAAAATTGGTAAAACAATGTTGTACATACCAAAGAATAAAGGGTCACACCTGCAATTCTGGTCTTTATACTCCTATACCAATTCCTAAGCATATTTAGGAAGATTTTTCAATAGACTTCATGCTTAGATTATCATGAACTCAGCAAGGTATGGATGTAGTTTTTGTTATGATGGATAATTTTTTTTAAACATTGTTCATTTTATCCTATCTAGAAAGACTACATATACTTCAAACATGGATAAATTTTTTAAAAAAGAGATTGTGCACATACATAGAGTCCTTGCGTCAATCATTTCAAATAAAAATCTTAACCATTTTTGGCTATTACTTTGAAGGATCTTTGATTTATCAATTAAGTTCAGTAGCATAACTCACCTACAGATAGACAACCAAAATGAAGTTTTGAATCAGACTGTGGGCAATCCCATTCATAATACTTATAAATACAAACATGCCTTATTAGAAGCAAAATTTGCTTATAATAGTGTTGTTCACAGTGCAATAAGAAACTCATCATTTTTCATTTTCTATATGTAATGCCCTCATCATGCTTTGAATTTGATCCACTTCCCATCGACCCTAGCATCTAGTGTAGTTACTGCCAACATGGCCAAGTAAGTGCAAGATATTTAAGAAGAGGTCAAGGAGAAACTTGAAGAGACCAATGTTAAGTATAGGGCAACTATAAATAAACACCTCTATTTGTAAATTTTTATAGAAGGAGATGAGGTTATGATGGTCTTATAAACAAAAGATTCTCAATTGGTATTTATAACAAGTTGTAACCAAAGAAGTATGGGCCTTCTTGCATCTTGAAGAAGAAGATTTATAATAATGTTTAAGTGGTGGAGTGCCCAACAAACATGTGCATCTATAGGAATTTAAATGTAGCTGACATTTTTTTACCACTTAAATACCATACCCATGTATCCTAAAGAGGATGTTAACTCAAGGACAAGTTTGTGTTCTAAAAGAGGGAGAATTGATGTTGATGAATAAGAAGGGTTCTTTTAAATAGAGTTTATTATTTCTTTTTTTAAAGAAAGTTTATATGAGAGTTTGTTATTTATTTGATCATGTTAGACTTATTTTACTAGTTCTTTTAAGTTCATTTTGGTTTGAAGCTAATTGCAAATAGATCATCTAGGCTAGCTATGTAATTATCAGATATTCAATATTAGTATTGACATTCTAGTTTTAGAAACTTATTTTCTTAAGCTTTGTTGTGTGCAGATGTTTTAAGCTATTCGTGAAATATCTTCCTTTTCTCTTTCCATTCCTTTTTTCATGTTGTATCAAGAAATGACAACAACATAAAATCATGAGGGCATTTAAGATGTTAAGCCAAATCTTTAAATGATTGATAATCGAGAAAAAGTAAAAAAAAACTTGGATTGTAACACCTTCCTTCAAGTTGGTTGGTTATAAAATAAATTATGAACTACCAAAATAGATAAAGAAGTTTGGGTAGAGAGAGATTAATTAATTACTTATTCCAGATTAATTAATTACTTATTCCAAAATCTTTCTTATCATTATCAATTTCAATATACAAGCTTTTAAATCCCTGTAAAGAGTACATAAAAATAAATCGCAACAAATGAATCAAAAATACCATTATTAAATATGAGATGTCTGAAATAGAAGTCAATCCTTTTCAAAATCCAAAGCTCCAAATAATAATCTTTATGATAACTAAGTGATGAAATTTAATGCAAACTACTTTCATATGTTTACTATAAGAACAATGTGATCTACTTAAGTCTCATCACTGTTCAAAATTGTTAAAAAAATGTTGAAAGTTTTAAAAATATATTTTTAGCACATTTTCACAATTGGTATAAGGCTTTTAAAAATTTTAACCAGGAAATTCGTTATAATTAAGATTAGGAAAGCTTTGGAATTCAACAAAAAAGGAAGGTACCAAGAAGTTTATGATTTCTTAGTTTTGTGAGTATAACTTTAACAATCAAGTGTCTATTTTCATGCAAGTGCATGAATTGCAAGTTACAATAGAGATTGAATTTCCTAATCTTTTCAAGTTAGTGCAATTATTGCATAATTACCATTTTAGAAAGGGCATAAGAAGAAAATTTGCCATGATTATAAAGCTTATTGAAAAAAAATAAAAAAATCATCAAATCAAGGATGACCAATAAAAATGATCTTAACTAATAAGGCCATTATTGTAAGTAAATCCTCAAATAGTTCTAGCAAAAGGAAGTAAACACAGGAATTTCACTCAATCCTAAAAATGATCTAATAAAATCAAGAAACCTAAGAAACAAAATTGTTTTGTATGTAGGAAACTCATAAATTATGATAAGGATTGCAAATTTAAGAAAAAACCAAAAATTGAAGTCTAATTTCTTAAAAAAAGATGATATTTTTTTAAATTAAAAGAATATCATTGACTAGACCCTTCAAGGGCATCATTACAATAGAGGAAGAGCATTCTTTTATCTAGTCCTCAACTTACCTACAACTCTATAGTTTCTCTACTTACATCCCTACTCTTTTTAGAAAGCTAACAACTTACAAGAATATTACATTAAGAGATTCCATATAACTCTCATTAATGGACTAAATTTTATATTAGCTTTGTAGACTAATAGTATTTTTGTGGACTAGGATATGATTTTGTGTGCTAATGCAAGATTATCCATTGAGTAGCCTCTAAAAATTCTATTGTTTCTTTCTCTCTAAATGGAGTAAATGGTGTAATTAAATGCAACCTTTAGGCTAGAGCTCTCTCCTTCTATTCTTCTTGATTTTTCATCAGCCTAAGAAAGGATATTATCTTAGCTAGACGTGAGATATTTTCAACTTCAGAGGATCAAAAACTACATTGAGTATCATTGGAGCCTTTGATTCTATCTTTGGTCTTGAGTGTGCCCTTAGCTATCAGCTAGGTTATGAAGGAGGCTTTTGGCATTAGAGTTTTATTCCAGGCTATATCAAATCACTGAACCCTTAAAGAATGAGGCCTGAGAAGATTCAAGTATAAGGAGTTATTGAAAATGCCCTTGGTATCAGCTACTCAGATGACTCTATCCTCCTTGTTGGTGTTAGGATGATAGTTTGGAAAATAATTCACTAGTTTGCCCGATTCCTCTGAAATGGTAAAACTAGTTACCCACATTTAGCATTTCTTTAACTGTAGCATTGAGTGGGATTCAAATAAGTAACTAGTGCGGATCACTTCTTGAGATAAGCGGACTATAGTTAATCCAATTGTCATACCAAAATTATGTTTCATTTCCTTTTCCCACCATAGATATAAAGTGAGGGTAATTTAAGTCCCTTTTCCTTAACACTTGGATAAAGCACCAGGAATGCTCATTCTTCTTTATATCTTTGAGGTAATATTCATTTACACATTTCGACCATAATCCTTGTTTATTATTATAAGATCTATATACTCTTTTTCTATCAAAACAATTTGGATAAGATTGATAGAAGTCAGTCTTAGGTACCATTCTTACTTAGTCAAGCATAACTCCTCCCACTTTATCTTAGATACCTTAGCCTTTCTGAGCTACAAGAAATTTTTGATACATCTCCCAATCTTCCTATTTAGTCTCTTAGGTAAGGAAAGATATGTGCTTCAGTGTGCGTGTAAGTTCCTAAATACTAAGCAAATGAGATGTACTCTTCAAGCATTTGAAAGAAATTTATTCTTCTAGGATTGATTTTTCTCTTGAACATTTCCAATAGAGGGATGCACTCCTAGAACATCGACTTTCCTATAATTATTGGAACTGCAAAGTATTTACAAAGAAGTTTATGTAATTCTAGTTTTATGATAGAACTCAATCTGCTAGGATTTATCACATTATATGAGATATATATTATACTCTTTTAATTGATGATCCTTAGACTTGACTTGTGTAAGAAACTTCTTAGTGTATTAGTCACTAGCTGTAGAGAGTTTGGATAAGCTCCAATTTAAAAAATCAAATAATTTGTGAAGACTAGTTGAGTGATCTTCATTTTAATGCATTTATAGTGGTGTATAAAGCTGTGATTATTATCAATTATGTGTTGGAAAATCCTAGATAGAACTTCAAATGTTAATCTAAACAAATAGGGGGATAAGGGACTCCTATTCTTAATTTCATTTAAACCTTTAAACATCCTAGAGGGGTTACCATCGATTAAGATACTGAAGAATGAAGTAGTAATGCAAGTCTTATCCAGTTGATGAATAAAGGAGGAAACCCAAACCATTTGAAACTATTGATAATAAATCTCCATTGGATAATGTCAAAGGCCTTAATGAAATCCATTTTGATAACATAGCTTCTGATTTGCCTTCTAGTCTCATAGTCCTTCATTAATTACTACACTATAAGAATATTTTCAAAAATGTTTCTACTAGGGATAAAAGGACCCTAGGTAATATATATGATATGTTTAAGAGCTGCCTTCAATTTGCCAACAATAACATTTGATATCACTTTATATATTATGATGTAGTAAGAGATAGGTCTAAAGTCCTTTATATTGCTCAGATTAGGGGTTTAAGGGACCAGACAAAGATAAGTGTAGTTTAATTCCTTCAAAATGTTACAGTTAGTGAGAAATTCTTGTGCCATTTTTGTAACTAGCTTACTTGTAATTGACCAAGTACTCTAGAAGAAATGTGTTGTGAACCCATCTGGATCGGGAGATTTCTTAGATTGAGGCTAAAGATAGTTCATTTGATCTCTTGAGTAGAAACTAGTCTGATTAGCTCCTCCTTGACCTCCTGAGGTAAAGAATTCCAGTTTCCATTTCAGGTTCTCCCCTATTGTCATCATTATCCAATTCTGGTCCTAATAGTTTTTTTTTATAATAGTTGACAATAATATCTTCAATCATAACCTTATATGTATAGACATTGCCCTTATCTTCTAGTAGACATTTGATTTTGTTGAGATTCTTTCATCCCCAAATTGAACTATGAAAGAAACTAGTACTAAAGTTGTAACACCTACATGCCCCCTGGAAGAATATATGGATGCCACACAAAAAAGCACAAACAAATCAAAGCATTTGAAATCTTCCTTAAAAACCAATTCGGGCAAACATACATTGTATTGCATTACAAGATGGATTACAAACAAAATACATTATACACATTGAACTTATCACAAGCATGTCTTAAAACCCAATCCATCCTATATTATAGTTATTACAAACCTTCCAACATAGTCAAACTGTTTCAATTATTAGAAATAACTCAAAAACAAACTCAAATATACATTTTGTCAAAACAAAACTCAATCTTCTTTGGCCATTATAGTTGTCCTTGTCTCAGTCTTTATACCCTTCTATTTAAACGTACACGGGGCAAATCCACCGTGCTAAGCATATAGCTTAGTAAGGAAAATAAACTAAACAGGATATAAGTTGACAAGTGTTTCAAACAGTCATCCAAACATTCACATATTCAAAATCTGTTTACTTATCCATTTCTAAACTGAACCAAAATATCATAAATCTCATAACAAGACAGAACATATCAGAACAGGTTACACTTTTGCTTCAGCGCAAAACTCACTGATTCCAAAATGTAATATTAGTAGATGTTTCAGATCAAAGCTTATTTATATCAGAATTGAACATATAACAAAATACAAAACAAGTTAGTCTATTAATCCTTTATACAGAAGTGGGTAACGGGATTAATACAATAGATACTATGATCGGTATCACAGAACAGGAGAGACTTAAGTCTCAATAATCGGAGACACCGAAGTGTCAGTAACAGGAGACACCAAAGTGTCACAGGAGCATCTGCAGACCCTTCTAGGCATGCCTATTTACCCACGACTAAGACTTGACAGTTTAAAAATAAAATAGGTTCATTTCAGAATTCTCATATGAGGAACATATTGCAACACATACTACTTTACTCCATTTTGTTCAACTTGACAT
>JANQAP020000571.1:2595240-2606756 GCA_026874005.2 Erythroxylum coriaceum
GACGAACACGACATCACTCGTTGTTTGTCGCTTCACTTTCCCCTTTTCTTGTGTCCGTATCCTCTGCTTCTCTTTATCAGCCTTAATCGTGAAGCAACCGTCTGATTCGAATACTTTCTATAAACAAACCGATCCGATCAGAGAAGAAGATGAAAGTAAATTTATGTATATGTATTTTGATGAGTGTACGTAAGGTGGAGAGATATATACCGGGAGCTGAGAGTGTCTATTTGTTTATTTTATTTTAGCTTTAAATTTTGGCCTCTGATACAAGTCTCTCTCCGCCTTTTCCTCCTTTTTCTAGCCTAGTCTTCTTTCTTTCTGCTTTTTAAAGCTCCTCTTTGTCCCTACTCCGTCATTTTAATTTTACCTATAAAAATGTTCTGTTGTCGAGTGCATTTCGGGTTTGGTTAGGTGGGCCGGACTTCTCACGAGGGTCCATTTACCTGGACTATTGATGTGCCTTGCCCAACCGCTCTTAATTCTACTTTTTAATTCTTAAATTTGTAAAGATTTAAGAAGCGTCAAGATAATGTTCACCTCATTCGTTTCCTTCTTCCCAGTGTAAAATTTTACTAATATAAATGGGTTGGAAAATAATAGTGACCATAAAATATGATAGTATTGATATTCGTGCTTCAAATTGGAACAACGTTGTATGCGGCGCCGACGATCTGTTTTTTTCAGTTACAAGACAGAACAACGATCTCTGCCTTTTCTCTCGTTAACTTCGATAAACGACGATGAATTTGTTGCTTGAGCTTGATTGCCTCTTTCTTAGGTTCAACAATATCCGGCATGTTTGATTCCTTACATTTTTGCCTTGTATTTGGATCGGTTTGTTTTGTTTTTTTTATTTATTTTCAAATCTAGAAAAAAATCTGTCGTTAGAGCTTTTTATTTTGATTTTGATTTTTTCCAATCTTTAAAAATTATGAAAATTATGAAAAAGGTGATTTTTGTTTTTTATTATTTTTATATAATTTGATTTACCATCAACTAAATATATATTATTTTAAATAAGAATTACGAATAATTTAATTTAATATTATATATTTAATTAATTAAAAAAAATAATTATTAGTAATTTAATTTTTCTTTTTATTTCATTTTTGTAATTAAATTAAATTAAATTTAATTTAAAATATTTTCAAAATATATACATTTGAAATAAAAATAAAAATATATTAATATCAATTTATAAATAAATTTTAACTTTAAATTATTTATTTTAATAAAATAAAATAATTTTATTAATAAATTAGTGATAAATATTATCTAAGAGATTAAAATAAATTTATTAAATTAAAATGATTTATCTTTAAGTTATATCTAATATGTAATTATTATCAGTGATAAAAATATAACAATATTATCGTTAACAATCAAATAGTTTTTAATTTAAAAAAATTGAAAATAAAATAGAAAAATATAAGTGAAATCAAACAATCTCTTAATTTCTTTATTACAAAATATAAAATTGTGCTTCAAAGTTCATAGTTTGTTAATGTTAACAAATAAAATATTAAGAGAAGTACTAGTATTAGAAATCCAATAAGTAGAAAAATTTAATTGAATTAACTTCAATATTTGATGTTTTGAAACAAAATATTAAAGGTCACCAATATTTAGCTAAAGCCTTTCACATCATCCTAAAATGGATTCAAATGCAGCATTGATTTATAACGCAATTATATTTATATTTTTTTGGTTCTGAAGATTATGTTTATGTAGCTATTTTAAAATTTAATTATTAATGTTAACAATCAAACCCCTTTTATTTTAAATAGAAACCAAAAGTAAAAAATAAAACCAAAAACTATAATGGAAAAACATAAATAATATTAAACAGTTCCTAAAGTCTTTTCTTTATGTGTTTAAGTAGTAGTGTTGTACACGCTAATGTTGTATTAATACAACTTTGCTAATTTTAGAAATATCATACAATTGATTTATTGACTAATACAATGATTTATGGAAATATAGCAATGATTGTAAGATAAGACTGAAGTAGAAATTAATCAATTAATAAATTAGATAAAAGTAAATATTAAAATTTTATTAATTGATATACAATAGTCATTTATATATTTGTCCTCGTTGAAATTTAGATAGTATACATTGACCTAGGTTTATTAGTTATATTACGATATTAATAAAATAAATAAAATTTGAGAAACTTAATTAATGGTGTTAGATCAAGGCTTAATGATTTTGAGGATGATCTTTCAAATTAAATTTATTTCATTCGGGTTAATTCTTCAAAAGAAACAAAATTATATGAAACTCATATTGAACAAATTACATATTTATTTGTTGAGAGCTTATAAAGGCTAGATAAATATTACTAATGTGAAAGATTACAGAACCTTGAAAAATATGTATTCGTTAGCTTGTAGAGGCTCAATTGATACTAATAGTGTGAAAGGTTGAAGAACCTTGAAAAATATATATTTTTGAGCTTGAAAAAGCTCATCAAATTACTACTTGAATTTTCATAATGAAACACTCATACCTAGGAGCTGGATGTAGGCTTGAGTTGTAAGTTAAACCCGTATAAATCGACTATGTTCTTCTTTATCTTCTCTTAACTTTTATATTTTCACATTCTATTGTCTGTGTTTATTTCTATAACGGCTCTTTCTATTTTTAATTTGCAAGAGATTGTTTTCATTTGAATGTGTATTCTATTTTAAATTGTCTTAATTAAATTTATCTTTTAGCAAACTCATATCAATAAATATGTTTCTATCAGTTAAGAGACTCTTATTGCTTACACAATATCCTATTGTTATTTTAAACTTCGACAAGCCCTGTCATTTTATTTGAGTTAAAAAATATCTCTCATGTTTGTTTGTTTTATGAAATAGGGGTTGAATCCTTAACCTAAACATATAAAAAATATTAAATAATACGATAGAAAAAAGTTACGGGCGCAAATTGTAAAGCAACCCAATCCAATTCAATAATGTCCGCATGCCTCGAATTGTTTTGAGGCGGACCAGAGACGAGGAGTGTTCTAGAAGTCCCTTCACGCCGGTGGTGGTCCAGACTCCAGACTCTCTTCTTTTTTCGGATAGCCGAATCCATTTTTTAATACCAGAAATTAAAAAATAATTAGAGTAACTTAAGTTGAAGCCGACGCCGTTTTACGGAGGGATCACTCTCATTACCCACGTAGTCAAGTGAGCCGGGGTATTTTGGGGCTTTTGGTCCGATGTCATTATTCGTCCATCAGACCTTCTCTCCCTAGTTCTTTCCCTCTCCCTTCCCCTCCCCTTCTCTCTCTCTCTCTCTCCATCTTTGCACGGAGTTGGCATGGATGTTTGATGTGTACCTTTGAAGAATGCTCAAAGTCTAACAGGAGAGTGTGGGTGTGATCTTTGGAATTATTCGATTTGGTGATCTCGCTGGGATTTTGGATTGAAAATGGCGGCGCAGAACGCGACTACGGATCTGTTCGACGCATATTTCAGGAGTGCAGATTTGGATGGAGACGGTCAGATCAGTGGACCTGAAGCCGTCGCTTTCTTTCAAGGCTCTGGTTTGTCCAAACAAGTTCTCGCTCAGGTACCTCTCTAACTCTCTATTTTAGGAAATTTTCTTTTGGGCATCAGAGATATTCGACAAGTTTCTATCTAAGTTTAGATTCAGTTCATGGATTTGTTTTTTTTTTCCGATGGATTGATACGGATTTGCTAGTGCATCGAGTATCGTGATTTGGATTGTTTCGACTATGTTACCAGTCCGAGAGGCAATATCTTTATCGTATTCAAATTCAGTCAATTAACGGGTGGTATAATTTGATTGAGATGATTTGAGAAGCCATTTTGGATACGTTCATACAAGAAAATGACAAGAAAATTGAATAACGTTTTCACTTCTCTTTGTTTTTGTTGTTTTACTATCCTTATGAAAGAACAATCAAATACGAGTATGTCAGTTCTTAGGGGCTTGTGTTTTACTTGAAGTAGTGCCTTTAGTGAATATTTCCAGGAAGGTGGAATTCATTGGGTTAGTGGTTGTAAGGTTGCTGAGAGAGTTGACTTATTATTATTGTTATTATTTTTTGGTAGTGGAGAGGAGGGAATGAAATTCCCAGGGAATTTGTAAAAGTCAATTTAGGTGGATGGCTTTTACTGTCGTTGTTAGTTTACTTGATTTATTGTCTGCTATGGCATTTCAAACTGCTCCAAATTCGTTGCCTTTTAGAATTTGAACTTTCTTTGACTTTGGTGGATTACTTATGAAATGGAGTTACATGCTTATTGCTCACTATGTTGTTTACCTGTCTTAACGGCTGTATTTGGCTATTCATTTGATATGTTTCACAAGTTCATGGTTTAGTGTTTGTACTTGTCAGTTCTATGAGATGTAAAAAACTTGGTTCTGCATTTGAAGGTGTGGAAAATTTGCGCATATTTCTTTGTGCTAGGATTTGGTCATGCTCTCTGTTTTCTTCAGTACGATATATATTCTACTTGCACTTTGTTTTTAAGCTCCTTCTCTAGTTGTGGAATTATTCATGTCACAGCAATGACAGTTTGTTTCATGTTCTGTCTCATGCAGGTGTGGATGCATGCTGATCAGAGGAAAGCTGGCTTCCTTGGTCGACAAGAATTCTATAATGCACTTAAGCTTGTCACCGTGGCACAAAGTAAGCGAGAGTTGACCCAAGATATTGTGAAAGCGGCCCTATATGGTCCTGCTTCTGCTAAAATTCCTGCACCTCAAATAAACCTCGCGGCAACACCTGCCTCTAAAGTTGGAGTACCTGCTGCACAATCGACCAGCAGCACATCTGCAACAGCATCACAAAACGTTGGCATCAGACCAGCACAAGCACCTGGAATTGTGAGCTCAAACCACCAGTATTTTCCAACACAGCCAAATTTGCCCCCTAGACCACCCCAAGCCGCACCTTCTATCCCTGCTTCCCCTTCTCAGCAACTTCCTGCTGGTCAAGTGATACCCAAAGGGGGTAATGTTGGTGCTCCTCGTCCTCCAAGTTCATCAGTCTCAACTAATTTTCTTGGTGGAAGTACAAGTGGCCCAACTTCTCTAATTCCACCAGCTACTCCTACTCGGGATGCATTTGGGGTGGCAGTGTCAGGGTTGACAACTGTTGCTCAACCAAGGCCACAAATGACAGCTGGGCAGATGCATTCTTCTGTTCCAAAACCTCAAAATGCAACTCTATTTTCAGATCAACAAGCAACAAAGGATTCCAAAATATCTTCAGAAAATGGATTTTCATCTGACTCACTTTTTGGAGATGTCTTTGCTGCAAGTCCTAGTGAACCAAAACAAGGTTCCTTACAAGCTGCATCTTCGACAAGCAACTTATCGGCCTCATCAGCAACTGTTCCGTCATCTGTTGAATCCCAACCTTCTGCTGGACCAAGCTTCCACAACTCTTCGCAGCTTACATATTCTCAACAACCTAGGGGTGATCCAGCAACAGGAAAACAAAATGAGAAGATTAACGTTCAAACTGCTGCTACCTCTCTTTCCTCTGGTTTTTCTGTTGGAGCTGGGAATTCAGTTTCCAATCAATCCCAGCTTCAATGGCCAAAGATGACTCCATCTGATATTCAGAAGTATATGAAGGTTTTTATTCAAGTAGACACTGATAGAGATGGGAAAGTTACCGGTGAACAAGCACGGAATCTCTTTTTAAGTTGGAGGCTGCCAAGAGGTGGACTAACAATCTCAGTTACCTTTAGCTATTGATATTTGTTTCAATTGCATAGTTTCCTTGTATTCTTGTTCAGGCAAACTGTTATCTAATGTGTTGAGAAAAATTTACTAAGAATTTGAGTTGGTTGTCTTTGCTTAGCAATTTGTTAACGTAAGATGATGCTCATAGAGTTTTCTTTCCTTTAACATTTTCTCTGCATTGGAGCTTTGAAAGTGCTGTCTACAATTATTGCAGCTTTTTGTTTAGAATTTTCTTCAAGGAACATGTTTTTTGCTGCCTAATAATTAGTCTTGGTGCTTCAGAGATCTTAAAGCAGGTATGGGACCTGTCTGACCAAGATAATGACAGCATGCTTTCTTTGAGGGAGTTCTGTACTGCTCTCTATTTGATGGAACGTTTTAGAGAAGGCCGCCCCCTTCCTACAACACTCCCTGGCAGTGTAATATCAGATGAAACTCTGTTATCCATGACAAGCCACCCTACTGCATCATATAGCAGTGGAACTTGGACACCTGCTCCTGGTGCTGTTTTCTTTATGATGTTATCTTTTCAGTATTAGTTCTATACTCGTACTTCCACTGTAGATTCTCTTTTAAGTGAGAAGCTGATGAATTTCCTCAGGTTTGAGACATCCACATGCTGTTCATGGTCCTCGCCCACCTTCTGCTGCTGGAGCAAAGCCACCAAGGCCACCATCTGTTCCTCATACTGATGAAAAACAACCTCCTCAGTTAAAGCCCAAAGTGCCAGTGCTGGAAAAGCATCTTGTGGATCAGCTAAGCCAAGAAGAGCAGGACTCTTTAAATTCAAAGTTCCAAGAGGCAACACAAGCTGATAAGAAGGCATTTGTTCTTTTTAATGCTTATCTTCTGAAATTGCTAAATTTTGTGTACTTTGTGAAAATTGTCTGTATCTTATGTCTAGTGAGCATCTGTAGTAGGTCTTACTGTTTAAAGTTTCAGCTGCATGCAAAGAATGGTGGATAGATGCTCCATTTCCAGTTGAAACGCTGATGTATGGCTCATTGACCTATAGTCTTGAAAATTTATTCCTTTTCTTGATTGAAGGTTGAAGAATTGGAGAAAGAAATATCAGATTCTAGACAAAAGATTGAGTTCTATCGTACCAAGATGCAGGAACTTGTAAGTCTGCCCCAACCTTTTTCCTCCTTCAGTATAAAAAAATTTATGGTTACGATGTTCTCTATATGTTCTCATTTTCTTGTTTTGAAATAGCTTACTGTATCTGGATATAGGCTTTTAGTTCGAGGTTCAACATTTAGTATCAATGACTCAATGTGTTTTCCTTGAGGGATCCAAAGTGCAGAACTGGCTTTTGCTTATTTCCTTGTGCTTGAGTCCTGTCACATCATTGTTTCACGTATGATGGAATTGCTAAACATATAGCTTAGTTGATATCATGGAGGTTTGTTAAGGCTGTATGTAAGTAATAAAAGTTAGATTGGTTTATTAGGGTCAAGTTCCATTGGAAAGATATAAAGAAAAATAGAGTTCTATTGCTTATGAAATCCCTATTATGGTCTATATGGTAAAGACTCTTATAGTGAATGAATTGGTTAATTTGATCATAATAAACTTACCAACAATGTGAACTAGGAATTGTTATCAATTCACTAGGATAAATGATCAAATACAATGGAATGTCATACTTACAGCTTTTTGACCAAGTAAGCTTTTTGACTAATTGAGTAGCAAAACTCAAAAACTATTTAGACGTTCTTTTTCCAGGCATTGTACATGATTGCTAATTATTGATTAATATTATTTTCAACCCTCAGATTTTGTATAAAAGTCGGTGTGACAATCGACTTAATGAAGTCACTGCAAGGGTGTCTACTGAAAGGCGTGAGGTATCTTTTCTCCCTTTGTTGATTGACATACGTTTTCTGCAGCTGCACATTGCTAGTTGTAAGACTGATCAATTGAAGTCCTAATCAGGTTGATGTGTTGGAGAGGAAGTATATAGAGAAATACAAGCAGTCTGGAGATGTAGCATCTAGATTAACCATCGAAGAAGCAACATTTCGTGATATTCAAGTATGTACTCTTTCTTCCTTTACTATTTACTTTTTTGATGTAGTGGATAATTTTTGGTGAACTCTTCCTCTATTAAAATCTCAACCAAATAATTCCTTATTTCTTGCAGGAGAAAAAAATGGAACTATACAAGGCAATTGTTAAAATGGAAGAAGGAGGCACTGCTGAAGAAGTCCTTAAGGTGCTTTGTGATTGTAGTTTAAGTCTGTGATTGTACAACAATAGTGTATAAGTCCTGTTCTTACTGTTTTTTTCAGGAACGAGCGGATGGTATCCAGTCGAGCCTGGAGTTGCTAGTAAAAAGTGTGAATGAACGCTGTAAGCAATATGGCTTGCGCGCCAAACCTACCTCACTGGTTGAACTGCCATTTGGTAACTTCATGACACATCCCATTTTAAGCTCATCTGGAATTTTAGTTTGCCTTTTCTTTTGATGTGTATTGTAGCACATGAAAGTTCCCTTTCAAGATATGTCTATGATTTAGTATTTTGATATGTTTGTTGGCAGAATGCAACATTTAATTTATCTTATTGATTGTCACCGACTGTAAAGAAGATGATTTGTTGTGTGATAGAGATGATCTACATTCATGTGCCTTTTTTCTTTTTTCTATTTTTGCTTGCTTTCACTTGTGTTTTCTTTTTGGATTTGTTGTCAAGTATCTTAATGTTTTATTTTTTCTGCTTTCCTTCATAAATAATTATGCCTATAGGGTGGTGTTTTATGATTGAAAATCTAAATATTAGAGCAGTGTCTTGGCAATAATTTTTTGAGTTTATAAATTGAACATTAGTAATCATATGTCGCCAGTTGTTTAGCATGGTTCTTAGTTATATTATTTTTACTCTCTAGTTGTATTGCTTAGACCTTGTTTGTTGATAGTCAATGCTGACATGGGATTGCCTTTGTTGGAGACATTGCTTGTATCTATGTGCTCTTATGTTCTGGTAGACGGTGAAACTACCAAATGGGATTGCTGCTTTTGGGCTGTCCCTTTATTCCATGGCTGCACTTGGTTGTTTCGATGAAATAGTTTTCATTTTTTTGGATAAAAATTTAAGAACATTCATTGTTTTATTTGTGCTGAGTTTATTCTTATGATCTTTCTTGAGGCTGGCAACCTGGAATTCAAGAAGGAACCGCTGATTGGGATGAGGACTGGGATAAGTTTGATGATGAAGGTATGCTGAACTGTTTCCTATTTGAGCAATGGTTTTATTACCTTTTTGAATTTCAAAACAGAAACCTGGTTAAGTTTATCCAACCTCGTACCATCATGATGAATTTCATCAATGCCCTGATGAATGAACATATTCGACCATGTTCAGGGTACACATTTGTTAAGGAGCTTACTTTGGATGTCCAAAATGTTGTAGCCCCTCCAAAAGAAAAAACTTCAATTAGGAAAGGAACTTCTAGTAAAGGTGACATAAATGATTCACCCTTTAGTGCTGAGTCGAAGTCAGAGAAGAATACAAGTTCAGGTGAATTAAATCATGAGATAGAATCAGCAGATGATCAAAATGAGAATGGTGTGGTTGGAAATCCTCAAAATCCTGCTCAGAAAAGTCCAAAGAAAGATCAAGCTAATCAAATCCAAAAGTCTCCAATTAGAGAGAGTGCTGACAGTTCACCTCATTCTAAAGAGACCACAAGGTGTGGTTTAATTTATGATTTTCTTGGTTATATCTTTTCTTCTATTTGTGTCTGAACTGATACCTCAATTAATTGTCTGATCATATCTTGGTTGTAAAGACAAGGCCACTATTTTCCTTTGTTCCAGGTTTCTTTATTCATAGATTTAATTGGATATCTGAAGTTCTTAATGGTGTACTTGTGCAGTGAGGGAGGTGGTACTGAATCTGTTCTTTCCAACGATAGAAGTGTTAATGAACCCCATTGGGGTACATTCGATTCCCATTATGATACAGAATCAGTTTGGGGCTTTGATAGTGGCAAGGTTAGTGAACTTTGGTGTTTTCATAAGATTTTGATGTTAGCAACTGGATTAATTTATAAGAATACTGTTTAAAGCTATGTAAATCTGTATACATCCACACACTAAAGCAAATGCATGCACAATGTTACGTGTGAGTCATGCTTAAATCGTGAGTATGGGTTTTTGATAAGAATTGAATTTATTAGTCGATATATTGAGACTTTTATTCTTTTCTGGAGGAAGTGGTATGTCTCATAATTCATTTTCCTTGCTTTTGGTCCCCTAACCTAGTTGTTCTATTGGCAACATTGTGCGTTTGTCATTTTTTTTCCCTATTTTTGGCAGGTCAAGGATCACGATGGACAGGAGGGTTCTTTGTTTGGTATAGATGGCTTTAATCTAAATCCAATTAAAACAGGATCCTTACAGGAGAAGAGCCCATTTGTCTTTGCTGATTCTGTCCCAAGTACCCCTGCCTATGATCAGGGGAAAAGCTCATTTGTGTTTGATTCTGTTCCAAGTACCCCTGCCTATGGCCAGGGGAAGAGCTCATTTGTGTTCGATTCTGTTCCAAGCACGCCTGCTTATAATCAGGGGAAGAGCTCATTTGTTTTCGATTCCGTTCCAAGCACCCCTGCTTATAATCAGGGAAAGAGCACATCCATATTTGCAGATTCTGTTCCCAGTACCCCTGCATATAAGTTTGGTGAAGGATCAGAGGACCGCTCCTTTGATAGCTTTTCAAGATTTGATTCATTTAACATGCATGATGGTGGGTTGTTTCAATCATCAAACCCTTCACTTTCAAGGTTTGATTCCGCGCGAAGTACTAGCGAGTCCAATCAAACTTATGGATTTGCATCAAGTTTTGATTCATTTAAAGATTCAGAGCAAAGTCATGGATTCTCAAGATTTGATTCATTCAGGGATTCTGATCAGAACCAAGGGTTCTCAAGATTTGATTCATTCAGGGATTCTGATCAGAACCATGGGTTCTCAAGATTTGATTCATTTAGAGACAGTGATCCTGGTCAAGGGTTTCCATCGAGCTTTGACTCATTTAATGGATCTCGTGATCCTGATCATAGCCACGGGTTCTCAAGGTATGATTCATTTAGTAATCGTGAGAGTGAATTCTTGAAGGACAGTTCCATGGCACGATTTGATCCTTCTCGTGGTTCTAAAGACACTGATAACAGTCATGGGTTCCGATCTTTTGATGACAGTGACCCATTTGGCTCATCTGGACCATATAAGTCATCAGTGGAGGGTGAAACTCCAAAAAGAAGCTCTGATAGCTGGAGAGCATTTTAGTCAGGTTATGGATGTTAAGAACACCACAAAAATTTCTTTTGGATGAGACCTTTTCTTCCGAGATTTGGTTCCTATAGGTGTTGCGGCCTGGGTCTACCATTTCCAGTACATATTAGAATGTGATAATGCATGAATGATTTGCCGTGTGGGTTCTAGCCCATGCTTGTTTTTGACTGCTCCCATTTTTTGCTTCCCCATATTGTTCCATATTATATTATTGCTTATGATGCTTTTATCCTGTTGTAAGTTTTCTTTTCCTTCACCTTTTTTTTTCCTGTGCACCAGAGGACATCTGAGGCATGCAATTTTTTATTTTTTCTTTCTAAACGTACCGTTAAATATGCTTTTGTCATGTATGAAAAGTTGAATTGATCTGTTGCTCATTCTAGTTCTGTAAGCCTGGTTCATCATTTAGGTGACTGTCATGCATATATCGTATAATCTAGAATACTTAATTTTTTGTAGGTTATGTATAAAAGTTTGGGGTATAGTGACAGGTAGCTT
>JANQAP020000571.1:2606856-2617402 GCA_026874005.2 Erythroxylum coriaceum
GATGTTAATATTATAATTTTCATATGATTATGCATTCAATATTTAGATATGATAGGAAATGGTAACAAAAAAAGATAAAAAGCAGTACGGTAATTTGAAGACAAGTAAAAAGATTAATGTGAAGTAACAAATTTGAGAATGTTCTAATTGCGTAAAATAATCTTAATAATCTCTTGAGCACTAATTTTTCTCTAATTTTTATTTTTCTTGAGGTTAAAAGGGTAAAAATAATTCCAACATTTATATCTGAATTTTACGGCATTGAAATTAAACTATATTGTTGTAAAAATGTTCAAGTTAAACTCCATAGATGACAAATATAGCACAGACATGACTCATGTCACATCATTAATATACTATAGGTCCACGTACGTGATACATTGCTCTGTAGGACTTAATCTTCTTTTTAAAAATATTTTAATTTCTCTTAAATAAAATTAATTAAACTGATAAAACAATTTAATTAAATATTAACTAAACCCCTAATTTTACATATCCTTAATATTAAAATTTCCGATCTTCTTAATAAAATCCCTAATGTTGTCCATCTTCACCGTCTCTCTTACTGTCGCAAGCCACCATCTTCACTATCGCTAGCAGTGATCATCACTGTCGCTCTCTACGTAGCTCAACTCTCGTTTCTCTTTTGTGGTAACTGGTAATATTTTCCACTTCTCTACTCCCATTTTGCACTTATCTTTGTTTTCGTCTGTCTGATTGTTGTGTCTGTGCTTTTTCTCAACTTCCCTGCTATTTTTTTTTTGTTTTTGCCTACCTCCTATTTGGTCCTTGCTGGATACCGGTGCCAATCATTCATCCATACCCACTAAAATTTTATAAAAAAGACTTACATTCTATGCTCTAAAAATTAGACCGAAAGTTAAACCGGTAAAATAAAAGATTTAAAGTTTAAAACATTCAACCAGCATTAAATATCATAAAATCGATTAAACATTTAATAAAATTCAAGAATTTAAAATATGATTGAAAAAGATTATTCTTACCATCGAAGAATTTGAAGTTTAATTAAAAAAATTGTTAAATGAAATTAATTGATTTATTTTAATATAATAAACTTATTAATTTACAAAAATTAAACGATTAATTAATAAATTGTGATTTTTAACAAGAGTTATTAAAATAAATCAAACTGAAAAATTAAAAATCGAGCTGCAAAGTTAGATGGTTTAAAGTTTGTACGGTTGAATCAGTCAAATTAGTTGAATTTTTTAATTATAACTTACATTGTATAAAAAGAAGTGTACGGTTGAATCAGTCAAACCAGTTGAATTTTTCAACCATAGCTTACATTGTATAAAAAGGAGTGATATGTTGGAAGATGTCGGGACATTAGGAGCATACAAGGGACATCTTCATAGCTAGCTTTGTAATATCTTTATGATGAAAAAAGAAACACATATTACATAGTGATCCTCTAATGCATTGCCCAAGATGAGTCCTCGTATAATTAACTTATGGTTTGAATGGGATTCAAATTCTTTTCTTCTAACATTATCTTTTTATCATTTACAACTATTTTAAGTTGCTTTTTACACCCAACACCTTCCTTTCTTTTCAATCCATTAGACCTTGGTAAAAGAGAAGATGGGAGATAAAAGCTCATGTCACTAGCATGATATAAAAGGTTAATGTAATTATGTTATTAAGTAGATATGCAAGGTCAAAATTTTACACATTATGAGAAATTACTTTATTATGGAATGTCAACATTCATCAAGATATGAAAAAGCAACTATGATCATTTAACCATGTCATTAACTAAAAGGATGAGAAATAATTTACAAAAATATATATAAGTAAACCAAGATAATTAATGTCATGAAATACAAACGAAATATGTCATAACAAAGTGCATAAACAACTATTCCCAAAAGATACGAGGCATGACATGGTTGTTAAGAGGACATCTTATGGTGAAGGCAATTTCAACTGGTAAAATTTGTATAACCCAAGTCAATTGTAAACCAGAAAATGCGATAACAACTATTTTATGTGCTCAATTCATTGGTCTCAAAAAGCACAATGAGCACAAAAGTAAGATTTCAAAACCAAAAACTCACAACCCAAACAAACTCAATACAACTACTAGTACAAGAAGAAAATTTTAAATTACCATTCTTGGTTGAGTTATTTACATCTCCTTTCACATCTGAGTTGTTTGAAGCCAATGAATTGTTTCATGAAATTTTAATGCCAGAGTCAGAATTGTCAAGTAAATCACTATTATCATTAAATATTGCACCATCCGTTTTATTAAACTATATCATATCTTGAGTAACTTTTAATGACTTTTTTTTTTGCTTTTAATGTTCTCTAGTGATTATTGCATAGAATGTAAGGGCCTTGATATAGAGGTATAAGGCCTCTTTATAGTGGGAAGTTTATGTTAGAATCTGAATTCCAATATATTAATAGGGATATTGCTACATTTGAAAATGTTGACCTTAATTATATCAGTTATAGGCAAATATATGAGAAGTGGAAAGATTTAAGGTACCACCAAATTGATAAGACATACTATAGGGTACCTAATTTCAAATTTAGAGAGCCACTAAGACTTATTGAATCAAACCAAAGTTGTATTAGGCTATGGAAATTCATAGGAGAGTTGATATGTATGTTACCCATAATTTAGATAGAGCTTTCCCTGCTCCTGACATATTACCTATAACTAGAGGAGAAGAACATGTTGACCATAATGATGATGAACAAGATGAAGATAACGAATAATAGAATGACGAACCTATGGATGAATATGCTAAACATATGGAGGAACATATATATGAACATGTGAAGGAACACATGGATGAATATGCTGAATATGTACAACCTAACTTCCGTGTAGACATTTTGGATGGCCATCACCCAATTGCGGTTGATTCAACTAATTATAGTAGTTTTATCAGCAGTAAGAAATATCATAATGGAAAGGAGCCATATGAAGCTTTGTGTAGATTAAGTTTAAGTATTAGGTATAATCTAGTAGTGGTGGTATAATAGTAGAGAATGGATATGAAGTTTGAAATTGCAAAAGAATTTAAAAATGATGTTATTAATTTATACAGTTTAAACATGATACAACGTAAGTGAGAGTAATAGGATTACGGTAGGGTGTATTGTCACGATCCGAAGCCGGCACGTGATCAGCACATGGGACCTGAGGTTCGAAACCCCATATCACACATAAACCTAGCACTAGCAACAAAATAAATTCAAATCCCAAGAACGCAACAAGCCCATACAATATAATAACAATAGTGCACGTTAGAAAGAAGTTTTACAACTCATGAAAATCTATCACTACGGATGCTACAATACAAGATAAATGAAAATAAAGAAAGGACATACACAAACGTAGGTAGGCCGCAGCAGACACGTCATGAGAGTCAATGCTGCGAAGTCGGTGGTAGCTGACTTGAAAAAAATAAAGTTGAGGGGAGTCAGACCTCGCTGAATAAGGTCACATCATCCTACGATACCCAATGCTATGCACACAGTCATGCATGATGTTCGCTCAAGGTTACACGCACTAAGTTTTACTAATTTTAACCTTGGTAATTATCGCAAGTGCACGGCTCGTTCGCGTAGTACCTAAGGTGTCGATCCCATGAGGAAGGGAACTAATCCTAAAATCTAAAGGCAGCTAAGTTCACAATAAACCTAATTAAACAACTAATGTAGAAATTAAATCAATCAATAATCAAATTTGAGAAATTAAAGTGTTATAAGATTGAACAAAATAGTAAACCACATAAATAATCCGAAACCTAACCTAGAAATAACCAAGCGAGAGAAAGGGGGATTCAATTCGAAATTAAAGAAAATCTACCAATTATGCAATTTTCGATTTAACGGGCCTAGACAGTCCTAGGGTAAATTACACTCTCTTGAGTTATAATTCTTAACACTAATTGATAAACCCTAATTCAAATTATGAGAATTGCGATCTCTCAATCTGTAATTGGTCCCAAAACTTAAATTAGTTCTAAATTTGTCTATTAACTTACCGGGAATCTATGCTCGATCTCTCGTTACACGACTCTATCAGTTGATTCAACTCTCTACTTATCGATTTGCCTAACTCTTGCTAGTTTAAATCGATGATTTTTACCGGCTCACCCTCTCAGTTTATTGCCAAGTTATGAAGAATCGAAATTGAATCACAATTAAATCAAAATAAAACACCATCAAATAAATTTTATTAATCTCAAGAATAAAAAAACTCGAAGGTGAGTTTAGACAAAAGATTAACACTCAACAATAGCAATTCCAATCAATATTCAATCTCATACATAAATAAAATCGAAATAAAAAATAGAAAATACTATCGGAACGGACTTCGGAGGTCGCGACTGTCAGAAATCGCCTATTTCGGGGAGTACTTTGCGTCAAACGTATCTCTGTGCCTCTCTTCCTTCGTTTCCTTCCTCAATGGCTTGATTTCTCTCTAGGTTTCTCTTGGATTTTTGCAGAAACTAAAAGTTTTGCTCGACTCTTTTTTACCTCTAATCTCCCCTGACGACTGTCTTGTAATGTACTATTTATTCTATAGCAGCCTAAGGTCAAACTCGGGATCGAAACGGTCTAAAAAATCACTCAAAATTTGAGTTTTTGTGTCAGCTCGATGCAGGGCATGATCGTTGCTTTGCCTGGCACGATCGTGGCTTGAAGTGCACGATCGTGGCCTGACTTGATGCTCTATATCACGATCGTGGCCTATGGTGCACGATCGTGGCTTGGCTGCTTCTGGCTCTTCGTTTTCTGTCTCAATTGTGGCCACTGTGCACGATCGTGGCCTATGTCTTTTAGCCCAAAACTCTTCAAATCTTCATCATTCTTCCCCGTTTACCCTGCAACACTAACACACACATTAAGGTACCTAAAAAATGTAACAATTAAGCTCAAAGATTCAAACTAACCCATAAAAACCACTTAAACACACAACGAACATAATTAACACATAAACACACACTTAACTCTAAATTTAACACTAAACACTTAACAAATTACACCCTAAAGTATCATGCAAAACATAACTATCACATGAATATCAAAATATATATACATCATGTTATACATCCAATCACATCAACAACACAAATAAATTGTGGAGAAGAATATCTATAGGACCCTAATCTCCAAGGGTAAGCCCTCACAACTCTAGACCTCGAATGGCTGTGGGGAGCTATACATCACCAATGGCCCAGCCATGCTCCTATACTCATGTAGCTGCAAGGCTCTCTTAATCCAAAGGGGTTGCGGGGAGCCAAGTATCACCAACAGACCAGCCCTCGCTCAAAGCGTCCAAAGTCATAAACATTACAAATAAGGGTCTGATCGGAAGCCAAGCATTAACCAGGATCGGCCATAACATATCTCAATATTATAAACAAATCAACTCTCATAGTCATAACCAATGCGCATCTGGTCCTGATATATACCCATTAGGTGGCACGTCTTACAGATCTTTTCTTCTTCACAATCAAACATAGCAATACATATCAAATTATTAAGCATGTAATTTATCAAGTAAACATTCAGTTATGCAATGACCAATGCATGTATGCAATACCCAATCCAACGTATCCACTCAGTTAATTCGATATAAAGGCTTATACTAAAGCCGGTACGCATTACTGTATATACGCGTTCGCTATATAAATATATAAGTATCAATATATATATATTGTTACATGCTGTTGCATTATTCATTTGCTGGTACAACTAAGGTAATAGTAAGTCAGTATGAACTTACCTGGTAACCAAACTCATCCGTTCGAACCTTCTGATGGGGCCCCAGTCCTGCTATAACTAGTAAATCGAAAGAAAAATATCTCAATCAGTGCTAATTAGGAGTTATTGTGCTCAAATAACAATTTAGGTATCATTTGAATTGCCTAAACAGTTCATTTATGAAATTCGAAAATTTTTCCTATTCTCACCTAAACGTTCCATGATTTTAAATTTGCAAACTGTTGAAGATCTCACTATGGTTCTTTAGAGAAAAATGATCAATATAATTTTAGAATTTTTTCACAAAAGTGACCAAAATAGTCATCGGAACAGTACCTCCGATGACTGGAATATTCCTCCGGTCACCGGAAGATCGTTAGTCTCAAAATTCAATGATTTTTTATACTAAATGAAAGATCTTGATGAGTAGAACAACTTTCTCCAAAGCAACATATTCAGATTCTTAACAGATTTGAACGAATTGAAGAAAAATAAGTTGAAATCTTAACCTCTTTTTTCATCAATCGACGATGATTCAGATGGCGGCTACTGACGAGACCATGAGGCTTTTTTCCTGACGTCGAGATGAGATGAATGGTGGTGTTGGTGACCAGCAATAACCATCGAAAGCGACGAATCAATGATTGACATTTTTTGTCAGTTTTTCTCCTTAATTTTTACGACAATTCTGGCAACAATGGTGATTAAAATGGGTATGGTTGTGACGGGCTGATCAAAAGGAAGAGATTGGTATATAACACTAACCAATTTGAGTCAATGACGGTGACGAATGGTAAAAAAGAGGGAATTCATGAATAGTAACTTTAGGGGTTAAAATGAAAATATGAGAAAATGTGGAAAAAGAAGAAATTCTCTTATATATACAGTATACGAGATGTTACATTCTTTACCCCTTACAAACAAAATTCATTCTCGAATTTTATAATAAGGTTTATTAAGGAAATAAGTATGGATACAATGCTCTCATCTCTTGCTCTGTCTCCCAGGTAACTTCTTCAATGCGACCATTCCTCCACATCACCTTAACCATGGGAATTTGTTTAGATCGAAGCTGTCGCACCTGTGAATCCATGATAGCCACTGGCTCCTCTACGTAGGTTAAATTCTCGCTCACTTCAACGCTCTGCGGTTGGAGTACATGGAAAGGGTCAGGAATGTACTTATGAAGCATAAAAATATGGAATATTAGATGGACTTGGGCCCTGTCCAAAGGTAATGCTAATTGGTATGCCATATTTCCAACCCTCTCAGTTACCTCGTAAGGTCCAATATACCTTGGAGACAATTTTTCTCTCTTTCCAAACTTCATCACACCCTTCATTGGAGATATTTTAAGGAATACGAAATCTTCGACTTGAAACTCCCCTTCCTTACACTTAGGATCAGTGCAACTCTTCTGTCTACTGACGGCCGTCTCTAGCCTCTGCTTGATCAATGTGATCTTCTTTGACGTAATCTTGATTAATTTTGGGCCCTCCAACTGCCTCTCGCTATCTCCTCCCAACATATCGGTGACCTGCATTTTCGTCCATACAATGCCTCGTATGGTGCCATCCTAATATTACTATGGTAGCTATTAATGTAAGCGAACTCAATCAAAGGCAAGTGTCAATCCCAACTACTGCCAAAATCTATCATACACATCCTCAACATATCCTTTAAGGTGTGAATTGTCCTTTCAGACTGTCTATCAGTCTGAGAATGAAATGCTGTACTAAAATCCAATTTAGTGCCCAACGCTTCCTATAATTTTTTTCCAGAACCAAGATGTGAACTGTGATCTGCAGTCCAAAACTATTAATACAGGTACTTCATAGAGGTACACTATTCGATCAATATAAACTTGAGCGAGCTTGGACATCGAATAAGTAGTCTTCACTGGTAGAAAATGTTTTTGTCAATCTATCTACGATCACCCAGATTGACTCAAATCAAGTTCTTGTATAAGTTTAAAGGCCAACCACGAAATCTATCGTGATCCTCTCCTATTTCTATTCAGGAATTGGCAGTGGTTATAGCTTACCTAAGGGCTTCTGATGCTCTACTTTTACTTGTTGACACGTCAAGCATTTAGAAACATATTCAGCCATATCTTTCTTCTTACCATCCCACCAATACATATCTCTAATATTATGGTACATTTTGGTAGAACCTGGATGCACATTGTATGCAACATAGTGCGCTTCCTCTAGAATCTCCTCTTTCAAGTTTTCTATACCTAGAACACACAGTCTCCCATTCGTTCTGAGGATGTCTTCTTTATCGACTTCAAAAGTTGCACGTCACCCTTCTTGAATGTCATAAATAAGTTAATGAAATTTAGGATCTTGACCTCGGACGATCCTAATCCTATCCAATAATACTGACTGCACCCTGATGCTGGCCAGTAATATTCCTGCATCTTAAATATGAAACTGAGTACCTCGATCCGTCAAATCATGCAACTCCTTGGTCAAAGCTCCCCTCTCTATTACGATATGCACTAAACTACCTGAGGATTTCCTACTTAAAGCATCTGTCACAACGTTTTCCTTCCCTGGATGATACTGGATCGTAAAGTCGTAATCTTTTAGTAATTCCATCCACCTTCTTTGCCTCAGATTTAGATCGTTTTACTGAAATACATACTTTAGACTTTTGTGATTTGTAAAAATCTCACGTGTCTCACCATACAGGTAATGTTGCCAAATCTTTAAAGCAAAGATTACTGCTTCCATCTTTAAATCATGCGTAGGATAATTATGTTCGTGTTTCTTCAGTTAACTAGAAACATAAGCAATCACCATACCATTTTGCATCAATACACATCCAATGTCAACTCTCTAAGTGTTACAGTACAATTGAAATCTTCCACCTTCCTTTGGTAAAGCTAATATTGGAGCTGAAGTTAGACGCTCCTTCAGTTTTTGAAAACTTTCCTTGCAAGCATTAGACCAAATAAATTGGACATTCTTTTTATGTCAATCAGGTCAACAGAGCTGCTATCTTAGAAAAATTTTGAACAAATCTTCGATAGTAACTTGTTAACCTGAGAGAACTTTGTACCTCTGTCATGGTCTTTAGTTGTTCTCAATCCATCACAACTTTTATTTTCTTCGGGTCCACTTGTATTCCGCCTTGAGATACCACATGGCCTAAGAATGCATCACTCTCAAGCCAGAATTCACATTTTGAGAACTTGGCATACAGTTGATGTTCTCGAAGTGTTTGCAATACCAATCTTAATTGTTTGGCATGCTCCTTATCTGTCTGCGAATACACCACCATGTCATCAATAAAAACAATCACAAACCTATCCAAAAACGACTTGAATACTCTATTCATCAGATTCATGAAAGCTACTAGAGCATTTGTAAAGTCAAAAGACATTACTAAGAACTCATAATGGTCTTACCAAGTCCTGAAGGCAATCCTAGATACATCATCTCCTCTGATCCTTAGCTGATGGTATCCCGATTTTAGATCAATCTTAGAAAAGTACTTAACACCTTGAAGTTGGTCAAACAAATCATCAATTCGAGCTAGTGAATACTTATTGCGGATAGTCAACTTATTTAATTGTCGATAATCAATACACAATCAGAGAGAATCATCCTTTTTCTTCACAAACAGTACCGGTGCACCCATAGAGAAGCGCTAGGTCTGATAAAACCCTTATTTAACAGATCTAACTGCTTCTTTAATTCCTTTAATTTTGTAAGTGCCATTCTGTATAGTGGTATAAAAATTGGAGCTGTACGAGGTACTACGTTAATACAAAATTCAATTTCTCGCTTTGGGGGTAACCCTAGTAACTCCTTAGGAAACACATCTGGAAACTTCCACACTACCGGAATGCTTTGGAGACTGATGCCTTCTACAACTAAATCCTTGACTAAGGCTAGAAATCCTTGGCACCCTTATTTGAGCATCTTGTTGGCCACTACTGCTGAAACTATGGTGGAAGGGGTAGTTTTTCTATCCATCCCTCTTAAAGATAAGCTCTACGTCCCCTGAAATCTTAAACTTCACTTCCTTCTGTCTATAATCTAAGGTAGCATAATGATGGGATAACCAGTCCATTCTTAATATTACATCAAAATCTATAATTGGCAATATCATAAAATTCGCTACCAATCTCCTACCATTAATCTCCACGGGATATGAGTAGTATATCAAATTTACCTCTATGGCATCAATTAGAGATGTAGATACTGATAGAGATTCATCTATCCTATCTTGTGCTATTTGTAACCTCATAGCAAAGTTGGGCGACATAAAAGAATGAGTTGCTCCTGAATCTATCAAAACCATTGCTTCTAATCCACAGACGAGAATGGTACATGATACCACTACATTGGAAGCCTGTGCATCTTGAGAGGTGAGAGTGAACGCCTTAGCCTGACCACGACCTACCTGCTAAGAGCTAGAGGATTGTCCCAGAGTGCAGTTTCTAGATCTACCTCCTAACTGTCTCTCTCTAAATCCTCACCCCTGCTGACCACCAAACTGTGATCCCCTTATGGCTATTGACATAGAGGCTACGCCACACGAAAAGAGGACTATTGATATCCCATCACAGGGCAATCAAATGCCCATACTGGCCATATCTGTAGCAAACTCCTGGTGGTATGTGAAATGGACCCTGATGCACTCTACCACACTACTGACAAATGGAAGAAGCTGAGCCTGAACTATTGCGTCCTGAGCTCTACCTGTAACAGCCCAGACCACCCGCTTGCATATATTGTCCGCTTTGGGCTTGGCCCGCACGGTTTTGTTTCTCCAGCCT
>JANQAP020000571.1:2893748-2906527 GCA_026874005.2 Erythroxylum coriaceum
ATTCTTATCTTGTCTCACAACAATTTGATAATTGTAAAATTACAAGCAGAAACATGTAAATTAAAATGTAAAGGAAAGATTTGTATTTACTATTTAGTGATTATGACTTATGGAGTATGTGATATATGGTAATATACTAATAGGTCAACATTTATAAATTACAATTACAAATATTGTTGTCATTTCTTTAAATTCAACATACAAGAAAATTATGTAAGTCATCATCTGTTTAAATGCTTTTAGTTAGTGTCTTGCTTTTCTAAAATAACTCTATCATGTCTTCTTATCTTGTATGTTTGTTTTGTTTTGAACTTTACTATAAAATATAATACATTTAGTAAGATAAGTATTTTTCAAAATTTGTTACTTTCTTAGAATGTGTAAATCTTATAGTTACGTCGAAAAAACAAAATTATTTTTCTCATATTTATTTACAACAACAAGGAAAAAAGAAAAAATAAAATAAATAGACTTATAATATATTAGTTGGAGATGACGAAACACAATAACTATTAGTTAAAGGAAAAAGGAAAGGTATTATTGACATAGATTTTTATTTTTCTTCAAGAACTACTATTGGTTCTTAACTTAGTTTAAAAAATGTTTTGGTTAATAAGGGTACTATTTTACTATGTAAACAAGTATGGGCTAGATAGTTCTATCATTCATCTATTCTTTTAAATACTTTAAATTCACCCTATTTTGAAGAAGCAATATATATTACAACAACAATAGGTTCAGGATTTAAGGTACCTTCTTATTATGAGACTCATGTGCCTTTGCTTCAAGATTTAAAAAAGAAATGTAATTTGATTGTGGATATATATAATTCTAGTTAGGAATCAACCGGATGCACTATGATGACATATGGGTGAACTGACAAAGACAAAGAATCTTGATTAATTTCTTAGTATATTTTAATATTGGAACAATTTTTATTAAGTCTGTTGATGCTCATTATATGGTAAAAAGTGCTCATGCTTTATTTGAATTATTTTTTGAAATTATCAAGTACATTGGATCAAAGAATGTTGTGCATTTTGTTATAGATAATGTAGTTAATTATATACTAGCTGGGTACTTGATATAATCAAAGTATGAGCATATTTATTGGTCTTCATACGTTGCTCCTCGTATAAGTGTCATTTTAAAAGATATTGGTAGTACGAACCATAAGGGTGTAAGCCATAGGAAGAGGGATTGTACCAATTATCACGTTTGGCCTGTAAAGAAAGGTATGCTTTTCAGTGTTTTCTAAAGTTAATTTAGCTTCAATGCCTAGATGCACTTGGTGGATAGATTCTGGTGCTATTATTTACATAAGTGTGTCTATGTAGGATTGCTTGAGTTGTCAAAAACCAAGTGATAGTGAAAGAAACATCTTTGTAGGTAATGGAAAGTAGGTGGAAGAGAAGCAATAAGGACATTTCAATTATATTAGGAACTGGGTTTAATTTAGATTTGAAAGAGACTTTTATCGTACCATCCTTTAGACGTAATTTGGTTTTTATTTCTACTTTGGATAAATTTATTACTCTTGTTCATTTGGAAATGGAATATTTAGTCTTTTTCAAAATTTAAATCTTATTGGCATCAGTTCTTTGATGGTAAATGATAATCTTTATTTACTTGATAATATTGCTTCATACAATGAATCCTTGCATACTAGTGCGTGAGGTATTAAAAGAAAATTAACTAGTGAGAATTCTTCTACTATATGGCATAAGAGATTAGTTCTCTAAAAAGAGAACTAAAAGGCTTATGTATAATTGAATTGTTGGTCCCCTTGGCTTTACATACTTTAATGTATGCATTAATTGTATAAAGGGGAAACAAATAAATTAAAAGAGATTAAGTGCCAGCAGATGTACATATGTGTCAGAAATAATACATATAAACATATATGGGCCATTCCCTACATCATTTGTAATGATATACAATATTTAATCACATTAATAGATGACTACTTAAGTTACAATTACCTATATCTTATTCATGAAAAATCCCAATCTCTATATGTGTTTAAAATTTTAAGGCAGAAGTTGAAAATCAATTTGGTAAAAGGATTAACTACACCAGATCTAGCCGTGGTGGAGAATACTATGGTAGATATGATGGTTCAGGTGAACAACATCTAGGACCCTTTGCCAAGTACCTAGAGGAATATGGAATTATCCTACAGTACACCATGCTAAACACTTTTAGCATGAATGATGTAGTTGAAAGATGAAACAAAACGCTTAAAGATATGGTAAGGAGTATGATTTCTTATACCACTTTGCCATAATCCATTTGGGAAGAGGCATTAGAGATTACAACTTATTTAATCAATATAGTTCCAACTAAAGCAACTACCAAAACCTAAAGTTATAGATAGGCAGGAAACCTAGCTTGAACCATTTACATAATTAAGGTTTTCCAGCAAAGGCTAAGTTGTATAGACCAAATAAAAATAAACTAGACTTGAGAACTGTTAGTTGTTATTCTATTGGATAATCTGACATATTCAAAAATATAAAGTTTAATGATCTCCCTACTAAAGGAATTTTTACATAGGGAATGCCTTGTTTTTTTGAGGAAGTTGACTTTATGAGGGGAGATAAGGTAAGAAACTTTGGCTTGTAAGAGGAAAGTGTTATTATTCCTCAAAATATTATGGACATTAGTCAAGAAGTATCTCCAAATCAAGATAATGTTCCTCCTATACAAATTTAAGAAGTTATTCTAAAATACCAAACTCAACAACCTCAATAGCTAATACCACTAAGGAGATCCACTAGAGAGGAAAAATGTAATTCTGGATGATTATGTGTATATAGTGAAGGATGGTGGAAGAAGATCCATTTAACTTCCATCAAGTCATGCAAAGTTCTGACTCTCATAAGTGGATTGAAGCCATAAATGAGGAAATGAAGTCCATAAAAGACAATAACAATTGGGAACTTATCCCATTACTTGAAGGTGCAAAACCCATTAGCTGCAAATGGATATTTAAGACTAAGAGGGACTTTAAGGGTAAAGTTGAAAGAGATAAGGCACGTTTAATTGCTAAAGGCTTCACTCAGAAGGAAGGTATTAATTATAAAAAGACTTTCTGTAACATCCCATTATCCCATCATTAGGGTTAGAGCCTTAGGATACTATGAGAGTTTATTGAGAAGTTAGAAGTGCATTTCAAGCATCATATGACATACACATACACGTGAATAATGTTGACGCTCATTAAACTAATTGTACATGTATTCATTGACATTTTTCGGGTATAAGTGATTTTTAATGCGAATAAAATGTGAATTGTGAATTATTTGTTTTGAAAAAAGTGAAAAAAATTATTCTTGCATTTTTGGTGACATTTCGGATGTTTTGGAAATTTATCAAAAATTTGGGGTATTTTAGACTAGGAAAAATGTAGAAATAAGAGACAAATGGAAGTGTGACTTTTGGTAACTTAGATGAAGGACAATTGGATTAGTAATTAATTGACAAATGGACTAATTATGGAGTGACAAATGGATCAATTAATGTGTGACAGGTGGACCAATAGCTAAGTGACATTTGGTAGCCTTACATGGAGGACACATGTTATACATGCAATGGTGACACTTGGCAATGTATCTTGAAGACACCTAAGTCACATTTTTTTTTTTGGCAAGGAAGGTTTCTGCAGCTTCTTTGTTGTGTCATCACCAAAAACACCATCTCTCTTCTTGTCTAGCCCTCACTAAACACACCTAGCTTGCTCATTTCTATGTATTGGTTTACATGCTTGCTTCTCATATTAATGTTACACCTAGCTTGCTCATTTCTATGTATTGGTTTATATGCTTGCTTCTCATATCAATGTTACACCTTGCAAAGAAAACATTCCAGTCTATAGTTTGTTTCATTTCTCTCTCTTATAGTTTTTCTCCATCCACCAAACCCCTTATTTGCTCTCCCCATTTTTGGAATTTTTGCTGAAGGATTTGAAGTGTAAATCAAGTTATGCTTTAAGTTTGTGTAAATGACATTAAGATGAGGTTTTAATGTTTGTAAATCGATGCATGAGTGAATGGTGTAGATGCATGTGTGGGTGGTGAAGGAAGAAGAAAATTCGGTGATATGATTAACAAGATGAAGGATTTTAGCAATGAAGTGAGCTAGAGCATATTATATGTAGTGTTTTTACTAAACATACATCTGTAGTTTGGACATAACTTGATCTGTGAATATCCAAATTAGATGGATTTTGATTTATAGTAAACTAAAAACATATGGATACATTGTTCATGAAGGAATTGGATTTGAAAATTGTCCTTAAGAGTCTTGAAATTTGGCTTGAAGTTGAGAACTAGGTACTGTTGTATTATGAGAACATTTTGTAATAATTTGGTTATAACGTGCATAATACTAAACCAAAATGCATCAATTTGATGTCATTAGAAACTTAAGACATTGTGGAACATTTGATTAGAATAAGATGTTGCCTAAATACCATAAGATGTTGCCTAAATACCTTATTGAGAAAAAAATCTGAAAAATTAGATTTGTAGGTTGAAATTTTAGTTTCAATTTCATCTTCCCCTTTCGACCTATTTTACATGTCTTTAAGGCATGAATTTGAAGAAACTCAAGTAATGAAAGTTGTATGTATAGGTCTTACCTTGACCTCTATGAAAGTGTCTTGATAAAATAGTGACTAGAGCTTAAGTTATGCTTATTTTGCTAATACTCTCTGTGACAAAATCTTGTGCAGAAACCTTATATTATTTCCTTATTTTTGGGGACTTTGGAGCTCGAATTGGTCAAAGTATAAAACATGAAAAATGATTGTTGATGTCTTATTAACGCTTCTGTGAAACAGTTTGGCCAGAAGATATCTTGATAAGTTTATGTAGTTAATTGAAGTCATACCCTAAAACAATGGACTTTTTGATGAGCATGAGTTCAAATTTGGAAATTTTTATATGTTAAAGGAATAAATGAGTTCTTTTAAATACAAATATGATCTTTAGGACATGAATAATGTGTATAAGGTATGGATGAATGAGTATTGAAGGACATAGGGTATTTATGAATGAAATTGGATGAAGGTACGAGTATATGTTGCTAGAAAATTTTGGTGAATGTATAGATTTAGCTTACTAAAATTTCAGAAATATAGTATCAATTGTGTGTATTTTATAAGAAGCTTTTTGATCATGGAAATGTTCAAGGATAAGTGTAAATATGAGTTGGTAATGATATAAAGATGTTCTCATAGATGTAATGTGATTCAAAGTATGTAAGTGATAAATTGGGAATGATAATAAGAACTAGGAAATCATGGGAGTGTATAATCCTAGAAAAAAAAGAATGGTATATGTATGGGTGATCAATTGAAAGTAATAAAGTATATTAAAGAAATATACCCGAGAATTTGTCATTGAACATGCATAATACGTGATACATATATAAATGTGCTTATTCGTCTGAATGTGCAATATGGTAATATGAAAATGTATGTGATTGCATATAAAAGAGCACGTTGAGTGACCGCTTCTAGACATTGTCAAGACTTCAAGGCAATAAGCTGAAAGGAGCAATTGTGAGTAACCTAAGATGGTCTCACATTAAATTATTGTTGTTTACATTCTGTATTGAATTATTATGTGAATGTGATTGTGTCAATTCCAGACAATTGATTGTCCGAGGAGTTCTATATTCGGGACTGTATTAGAAGTGCCACTTGAATGTGAATATGATTGACTATGTGTTCTCAACTTATATGTTGAATGCTGGACCAAGTTCTAATATCATTTTGAATGAAAAATGTGAATGCAAAAGCAGTGTACTGAATATGATGATTGGAAATGTGAAATGCATTTATTCTATGAATGCATGAAATATAAAGATCGTTATGATCAGAGTCACCAATGAAAAAGAGCTTAAAGCTCAAACATCTGTAGTAAGAGCCTATGGCTCAATTAGTATGATAGAGCCCGGTATCCACAACGGATATAAGACAGTGAAAAAGGCACTCAATCACAACAACATAATAAATAAATTTGAGTCTCATAAACATTGCATTCACATATGATATGAATAACTTGGGCAATTGCAATGTTTTGAGAACTTGTATTGCATGAAACATGAATGCTTATCAATGAATATGTCTTGCATGATTATAATGAAATGATGAAATGTATGGATTTTTTGAAATGGGACAATTATGTACAAAGTGTTTTGTGATATTACATGATGAAAATTGAGATGATGTGAATTATATGATGACATAAATTGTGTATTACATGACAAGTGTAAACCATCGAGGATGGTTACTCAATTGAGTTTGATGACATAAATTGTGTATTACATGACAAGTGTAAACCATCGAGGATGGTTACTCAATTGAGTTCGCAAAACTCAACCAAATTGTAATGTTGACATTTTCAGGTTCAAGAGAGCGACGACTTAGCTCCTAAGACCACTTAGAAGAGTTTTTCGTACAACTTTTGGATATAAGAACATAGCTCCAAGGTCGGTCAGCTGTGACTAAAGGATTAGTCTTAGCTTTTGTTAAATCCTCATGTATGTAGCATATTTTGTAGACAGAGCTGTGACTCTGATAGACTGATATTGTATAAACATGAATGATGGATATCATACTACATTGTAAATTATGCTTTGTGAGATTAAATGCAGAGATTTTGGATTTAGACATTGTGTTAATTGTGATTTTAATTATGATGCCATGTGATCTATTGAAAGTAAGATAGTTAGCATGCCATTTTTGTCGGGTATGTGCTCGTTCATCTGAAGGGTGTATGTGTACATGTCGGATGGAAGTGGGGTGTTACATAGAATATATAAGTGAAGAGGTGAAAGTTTAGAGGGCTAAAATAGGGGTGGAAGCATCAGGGAGAGTATGATCAACAGAGATAACCACATCATAAAATATCTCCTTTTATCTTTTCCTCTAACTAGAGGATGAATGAAGTTCTCATATGCCTATTTCTAATACATATGTATGGATTATTAATTCGAGTTCAAAAAAATATTGTTGATTAACTTAATTTAGCTATTCAAGATGTATTGTTTTATGGTTGAGTGATTAAAACATGATGCTCTAACATCATTAATTTATTCTATTTAAGCAAAAATCCTTGCAAACTTAACTACTAAAAGTTTCATAATTAATCGAAGTTTTAAAAAAGAAATTAGGGCAAAAATGAACCTGACAACTTTATAAACTTGGGATAATTGATTTATAGCACAACCCATCATTCTTCTTTAGGCTTGCGGTCTTTAGGATCGTGTAAGAGTACAATTATATGAAGAAAAAGTTCAATCAAAAAAAGATTCGTCCATATAGAGAAGTAGAGTTTTAATTAAAGACCAATTAAGCTACTAGGTAGAAGCTGGATCCAAACTTTAGTAGGATAGTTATGATCTAATTGCACTTTTAAAAGATTGACAATAAAAGGGATGCACCCTAAGTTAAGTTATTATAACTACTGTTATTAAGTTTAATTAGAGATAACTCTACAAAGTAAGTGATAAGCTCTTCACCTCATATTGGATGAGCACAAATCACGAATCCAGGATCCAAGGAATGTTAAATATTGTGCAAGAATGACAAAGACAACAAAGAAGGTATTTCTACCACACCCACAAAATTTATGAAGGATTGGGGGTGATAAGGAATGGGTTTGATCTTCACAAGCACTTTCCTGAATGAAAACCAAGTCTTCAAAGAACACCAAGGAAGGATTTCTCTAAAGTAATGCAAAAGAACACTCAATTTGTTTTCTGAATATTGAATGAAAGAAGTCTGCCTACAATACACGAAATAAAGAGTATTTATACTAACCCTAGTGACTTGGAAGACTTTTATAAGGGTAGGAATTGGGTTTTGGCCCATTATAGTATGAAAGAATGAACTTCCTAACAAATAAGCTTAAACGAGTTGATTAGGCTCAAACAAACCCAAAAATGTAACTAGGTTTATTTAAGGCTAGAATCCACTTATTCAAGTCCTAAATAGCATAACTAAAAGTTCTAAATAAATAAAATAAGAAGCTTAAGCAATTGGCTCAAAGATGCTCAAAACAGCCTAATTGTAACAAATGATTGTTTCAAGTTGTGCATCAAGTCCAACGTTCTTCAACAAGTCCATCACATTGTTCCAAGCCTTAAATCATCATTATAAACCTTAGTGACGTGTTCCCAAGTATTTTAGCTTCTTCTTTTGCATATAGATCCACCATCAGATTGTTAAAAGTCTATTTAGTACGCTTAGCCTGCAACCTTGTCATTGGACCTCCAAGATTCTCCAATGGATCTTTTTCCCTAATATCACTTTGTTGAGCTTGTTTCAGTGTTTCTCCTTGCTGCCCAAGCTCTCCAACACGTCCATGTCCCAATCCTTCTTTCTTACTTAAGGCCACTTGTAATGCTTGATCTCCATCAATAAGCACCTCTTAACTTTCTCTAATGTGAGCATCTGAGTGCCCTTACCAAGAACACACTTAATATTTAAGTAGTTATTATTATAGGCCTATAGACTTAAGACTAGCCCGAAAAGCCTAATCCATATTTAGTCTATACTAATATGGGATTTAACTAAAATATATGAAGAATGAAAGGTTAAGAGTCAGTTTTATGTAAGAAGAATTGTGGATAGAGCATACCTGCTTAAGTATGAATGTAGGTGAAAGATGAGATCAAAGCACCAGTCTAATGAAAGGTCAAGAGTGAGTTTTATGTAAAAAGAAGTGTGGATAGAGCATACCAGCTTAATTATGAATGTAAGTGAGAGATTGAATCAAAACACCAACCTAATGAAAGGTCAAAAGTGAGTTTTAAGTAAACAGAAGTATGGATAGACCGTACTAGCTTAAGTATGAATGTAGGTGAAAGATGAGATCAAAAGACCAGCCTAAGTATAAATATATGCAAGAATAAAAAAATGGGTACCATTTTGAGTGGATTTCTAAGAAATACATGCCATATTTTATGGAGAGTGCCAATTGAGATATCAATGGTTTAAAATATGCTTTACTATGGGAATTTAATATAAAAATCAATTTCAAAAAGTCATATAAAGCAAAGATAAGAGAATTGCAATTGTTAATGGGAGACAATGACAAATATTTTAAGAAGTTGAGAGCTATAAGCTAGCTATGTTGTAATTTAATAGCTAAAATTCTTTCAACTTGATGTACCTAAATAGAGCATTTTAGTTCTTATACATGTTGCTATATGTGTGTAATAAGGGATTTGGTAGTTTGTAAATCATAATTTGTGAAGATAATAGCCATTTAAAGTGCAAATTTTAAGTGCAACTTCTCACAACTATGGTTTTGGATAATATATTCTCCATTTCTTAAGTGATTGCTCCCTTAGAGAATAAAAATATATGGAGATGGGTTGTAGAGTGCATGCATCAAGATGTTAGGAGCTATATTAGGTTGGTTGGATTTTCATATTTGATAGTAAAAATGTATCACTGTGTCAACTTAATTTTAAGTTTGAAAATATATTTTACTAATCACTTAATTTTGTGTCAATTGTTGTAAGAACACATATACTAAGAGAGTGATGTCATATGCTTCAAAGAGCTTTAATGCCTACATCAAAGAAGCTCGGGACAAGTCTATCTTGACAATGTTTGAAGTTATACAAATGGCTATGATGAAGAGATTCAAAAAGAAAAGAAAGGTAATGGAAAGGTATACAGGGATGTTTACCTAAGAATTCAAGCTATGATGGGTACCAAAAAAGTATCATAAAGATATCTACACAAGAATTCTAGAAAAGTTTCAACAACTATATTACTTATTTAAACTATGAGAAGTTGTCCAAAATTGAGCACATATACCTTAGATAATGTGCAGTTAACTAAGGTAGATGACTTACACTTTTATGAAGTGGGAAATTGCTAAAATTCATTATTAGTATGCATGTGCTACTATTAGACATAATGGTGGTAGTTCGAAGGATTATATGGGCAAGATGTACCATAAGGAGACTTTCATACAATCATACACTTACCAGTTATTCTATATTTCATGGAATATTCATTGCCCATCTAGTAATTACCAATGCTAAGTGAATTGATATTAAAACACTAAAGCGTATAATAAATGAAATATAAAAAGTAGTATATTATCCAAAAGTTTACTAAACTGATATTAACAAAATAAAGCACATAATAAATCAAATAAACAACAGTGAAAATTAAATTGAAGCACCTATAGAGATCCTTATCAAATGGAATTTACATCAATCATGGATACTTTTCTCCTATTTACCCAATTCTATCCTCACTCGTTGGTTTAGTGAATTTGTCTGCCAATTAATGAAATTATCAATAAATTCTAGTTTAATATCCCCATTTTGCATATTATCTATAATAAAACGATATTTAATTTATCATCTCTCTTCCGCTTCTCCAGGTTTGGTTTGTCAATTGCTCTAAGACAATTTAGAGTTGTTAGGTGGACTTTGGTATTTCATTCTTTGGATTTCTTCAGCCGTTTAACTTTTATTATTGTTTTCATAATAGTATTAAAAATCTGTCTACTTCCCATTCTGGTTTTTTCCTCTGTATTCACTCATAGCCTTAGGCTTTTTAGCTTCCTATTCATCTACTGTTACTTTTGGTTAGGTGGTTCCTTCCCTTACTGAACATCCTCCATTGCTTTCTTCTACTCCAACCTCTACTATTGCTCCATTTATAGCTCCAAGAGCTCCTAGCTCCTTCTTAAATTAGATAGCTCACTCTTTGACTCCCCCTCTATCCTTGTGACAAACTAGGGCAATAAATAAACTTTTGAGCAAAAGAACATGGAATTAAACTTTAGGGACCTCTCTTACCCCTAAAATTATTTTTACTATCCTAATGCTTGATGAGGGAAACCTGTTCATGTTATGAAGGAGGGTGCTTCTAAATGGGTCACAACTTTGCTTGGTTTCTTCATTGGCAAAAAGCCTATTTTATAGTTATGAACAGTTGGCCTTAACACCACTAGAAACAATATAGATTAATCACTTTCTCTTTATATTTGGGACTGCCACACAAGCACCAAAAACAATTAGTTGGCTCTTAGAATCTTAACTCTAAGACATTATTTATATAAAGATGAAAGCCCAATAGTCTACATAATCTTATGCCAAAATAGGTCCCTCTTTAGATCAACATCCACAATAGTCCTTTTGAATATTGGAATACTAAGGGACTAAGTTATTTGAAAGCTTTATAGGTAAACCATTGTGTCTTGGTGATGGCACTACGAGTATGAAAATGGTAAGTCATTCTAGTGTTTGTCTACTAATTGATTTACATAAGGTGCTCTTTGAGGTGATCCCTCTTATAAGATTAAATGAAAGTGAAAATATGTATAAGGATGTTGTCCTTATAGCTTACTCATGGATACTTGAAATTAACCACCATAAAGGAGTTTGAAAGCCAACAAGAAGAAAATTCCTTATGGAAGAATATATGGAATTGATGCAAGATGAATAAGAGAAGATGGAACATAGTAAAGAACTTGCTACGGAAGAAATCAACAATAGGGATAAGGATCAAGATGATGTCATAATTACTAATGATGGTTTAGGGGAAACTAACCTTACTCCTCAAAAGGATGAAAGCATCGACACTTAGTATAGAGTTTTAATCAATTCTAATCAAGTCTAAGATCCAAAAGAAAAATGTGATCTGTAGGGCACTCCTAATAAATCATAGTTAGTCAAACATAATTTAGAAGGTCAGAGCAAAGAAGGGAATAACTTGGTACCTTTGAACAAATATGTGTTAGATGTATTTACTCACACTAATTCTTAACTAGAGATAAAGTGTGATACTATTAGCAGAGAGCTTCATAAGGGCTCATTGTTTGAAAAGGATATTAGAAGGAAATCTAATAGGAAGAAGAAAAACTTATTAAATCCTTCCTAATGTTTGTTGGAAACCAAGCTAGTGGAAAATAAATGTAACAATCTTAAGTTTTTTTTACAGATGGCTAATGATCTCATTATCACCATTATGGAATAATTGTTGCATTTGATTTAGATAATGTTATACTCCATTTAAGCATCATTGATCAATTAATACACCTATCAATCAGGTTAAAGCAAGAGAATTACAAATTCTGTCTGTTTTATTTATTCTTTTAATCTTGCATTCCAATGAACTTCCTTTTGGAGTAGTCTAAAGGAAATTAGCTTTACTATAAACTCTCCTTGGATCATACTTATTGGTCTGATAGTGTAATTCATCCTATAGAAGTTGAGAGCAATGCTAGCTTAAAGAATTTTATGGAAGACTTCATGGATTGTGTTAGTTCTATTAGGGTTAATGTCCTTAAAATGGAAGGAAACTTCTTCTCTTAAAGCAATAAGCATGGTTCTTGAGGAAGAAGATGGATTAAGCATTAGCTCAATGGATCTAACAATTCTCTAAAAGCAAAGCTTCCTTTCCAAATCCTCTCTTTGCTTATCATTTTCCTATTCTTGTACATAATGTTGTCCTCTTTCTATGGAGACATTAGCTTTTTAGATTTAACAACTACATGACAAAGTTAGAAGGTTTTGAGGAGGCAATTTATAGAGGATTATGAGACCAAAGGCATAAGGTGTTTATTTATATTAGGAAGTGTTGACCCCCGAAAATTTTTTCCATTAAATTAAGCATAATAGTTTATGGAATAAATGCATAAGAATGAATTGAGGGCATTTTGCATAAGAATGAATTGAGGGCATTTTTGGCATGTAACTTAAGTACCAAAAGAGCCTAAGCTTATAAGGAAGGGTAA
>JANQAP020000571.1:2906627-2920132 GCA_026874005.2 Erythroxylum coriaceum
AAAGGTCAGTCAGCTGGAACTGAAGCATTAGTCTTAGTTTTTGTTAAATCCTCATGTATGTAGCATATTTTGTAGACAGGGTTGTGACTCTGATAGACTGATATTATATAAACATGAATGATGGATATCATGCTCATTGTAAATTATGGTTTGTGAAATGAAATGCGGAGATTTTGGATATAGACAATGTGTTAATTATAATTTTAATTATCAGGCCATGCGATATATTGAAAGTGTGATAGTTAGCATGCCATTTCTGTCAGGTATGTTGACGTTCGTTCGAAGGGTGTACGTCTACATGTTAGATAGAATTGGGGTGTTACACTTTCTCTCTAGTTTCTTGGAAAGACTCTTTTAGAATCATCATTTCATTAATGACACACTTTGATCTTAAGTTACATTAAATGTATATTAAACTTCATTTATCAATGGAAACTTTGATGAGATGATTTATATAGTACAACTAGAAAATTTTGGGTCAAGAGACTTAAAATAAGTGTTTTAAAAATTAAATAAATCTATCTATGGACTCAAAAAAGCTTCTCGTCAATAATATTACAAATTTCATCAAGTTTTCATCTCATTTGGTTCTAATATAAATATGGTAGATGATTATGTATACCATAAGTTCAGTAGGAGAAAACATATTTTTCTAGTTTTTTATGTCGATGATATACTGCTTGCTATTAAGGATGTAGGCTTATTTTATAAAACTAAGAGATTTTATTAAAATTTAGAGATGAAAGATCTTGGTGACACCTCTTTCATATTAGAGATCCAAATACGTTAGGATTGTTCTTAATGTATTCTTAAATTATCACAAAAGAGCTACATTGAAAAGGTTTTTAAGAGAATTGGCATGTAAAATTGTAAACCATATGATATGCCTGTATCCAGAGGAGACAAATTTAGTCTTAGTTAGTGCCCTAAGAATGATTTTGAGGCTAAAGAGATGCAAACGATTCCTTATGCATCAGCAGTATGGAGTCTTATATATGCTCAAGTATGCACGTGTCCGAATATTACGTACATTGTTAGGATGCTAGGTAGATATTTAAGCAATCATAGAGTAGACCATTAGGTAGTAGCTAAAAAGGTCATAATGCATCTACAAATAACTAAAGACTATATGCTTATATATAGGAGATCAGATTACTTAAGATCATTGAGTATTCTGATTTTGATTTTTCTAGATGCCAAGATAGTAAGAAATCTAGTTCATGATATATCTAAATGTTGTTTAGAAGAGATATTTCCTAGAATAGTGCTAAGCAAATAATAATAGCTTCTTCTAATGTAACAACGAATTTTATAACATATTGAAGCATCCTATCATGGGATATAACTACAAAATTATGTCATAAAGCTATAATTTATAAATGACATTGAAAGCCGACTTAAGATATTTTCTAAAAATAAATCAACAGTTTTGTGTTCCAATAATAACAGGAGCTTAACAAAGTTTAAGCATATAGACATCAAGTTTCTAATGGTTAAAGAAAGAGCTCAGAGTGATTAGGTATTTATTGAATATGTTAGGGCAAACTTCATGGTTGCGGATCCACTCAGTAAGTGATTGCCACCTAAGGTCTTTCGTAAACAAACCGCTTGTATAGGTGTAATACCTTCTAAGGATGTTACGGTTTATTGTAAGTTTGTATCCTTAATACTTATTAGATAATAGACACATTATGTGGTTATTTTATAGTTAACACTATAGTGATAAAGTCAACAATTTAATTCCCCTAAATGTATTTTTCTATTTGTTCTCGTAAGGAATAAAGTCTAAAGATTAAGTTTTAAAGGAGGTTTATTTGGAAATAGTCATGCTAAGATCACATTGCATGAAATTGCCATTCTACACTTCCATTTTTGATATATATCATTCATTTATACTAATATATGTGACCATGGATGGCTTTAGTTACTCCCAATGTAACAAAACTACCTTGATCCCTTGTTAGTGTATACGATGAACGAGATTGTTCTAGATGTCATTAGTGATGATAACATATTTGTGTGTATAATGATTTCGACATAATAGACAATTATTTAGGTTTCATATACATATATCCTAAGTGGGAGATTATTGGAATAATTTCCAATTAAATTGTGGGCCTATATGTACATTATAGTAATATTGTATATTATATGCTATCATTAAGGTTGAGCTAAATTACAGTAATCTAATTAAATTTTGGGCTTAAAGCATCTAGTAGGGCATAGGTTGGTTTTATATGTGTAGAGATTGGGATAATAATTTCTAATTTGATGATGGGAAATTAGGAATGGTAAATTAAGTTTAGGGATTTATCTCTATAAAACATGGTTATGGTCCCTAAGTTATATATCTAGCTATTAAGTTTTCTTTATATCCTCATTACTGGTGAAAATCACAAAAAATAGGAGTCAATATACTAACTTGAAAGATCATATCCGTATTTTCAACTTAATAATTCACGATAATGGATATAATTATGCTTCCACTTTTATGTCTTGATGATTTAACATGAGTTTTGTATTTTAAGCAAATAATGAATAAGGTTCAATACAATAACACTTGCTTAGAATGATTAAGTCCCAAGCCTACTGTGTAGTTTGATCTCTAAACATATAATACATATCCCTTTTTTTTCTTTAAAGAGAAAATAAAAAAATTTCATGTTCTATTCAGTTCATTTTTCAATTAAAAAACTATGAGCCCCGTATACGATCTATTATAGTTATCGTCTTAGCAAAGAGGAGGAGTAAAAACTAACTGACATTTTTCTTCTAGCTGAATTGATTGGAATCAAGCTTACTAAAGAATCTTCTTTCTCCAATTTGGTTTCAACTACATCTATTTATTTATTAGGACCATATTGTCCTATCCAATTTTAATTTGTTTTAAAGCAAGTGGTGATAGACCTTGCTTTTTGGCCGATGAGTGTTTGTCTTCAACTAAAAAAATTAATCTATTATATATTCCTAGTTATATATTTCTTAGCAAATTTTTAATAATTTTATTTTTAAACTTGTGGATATAAAGTTAATATTCAAAATTAAACCAATATATAGGATTAAACTAACAATATAAGGTCTCATATCATCAATACATAGGATTAACATAATATTTTATGATATAATAACAAGTTAGAGGATCATATCGTGCTTGTATTGTAAGTAATTTCATAAATATGGCTGGATCTAGAAATTCCTAACACTAAAATTTGTTCATTAATACTCAAATTTATATTTCAATATGAAGACAAAGTTTTAGATACTTACCTTTCTTTAGTACTCTGTAATATGAAACGATTCACAGACATAAACTCCTCACTTAATTTATCTCATTCCCAACCTTCCCCTCTTACTTACATACTTGATGGAATATAGTGAGAAAACCCAAAAGGCATAGAGAGAACCATAAAACTTCTCTCATAACTGATGTCTACTAATCAGTTTTAAAAACTTCCCATCGTAATGATCAAAAGGCCCTTTAATAAATTATTAAAGTCCCTAACTTCTCTTTAACACATAAATCACTTAAAGGGCTAATATCTAATATTATCTCATTTGACTCATGTGACTTTATGTAGTCTATTGGATCAATAATTCAAACAATCTTTATAATGTACAATAGTCACCATTCACTTACAATGGTATCATTAGTAATCATAATTAAGTATTAGATCAATAAGGGTCATGACAGTCATACACAATTAATTCACATCTGTACCACTATATTGGCCCTTCTCTTTAATCATAATTATGAATGAGAAGTACATGATAGGATTTAACGTTAATGCCCTTCTTTTAAGGACCTTCAGTTATGTTTTCATCAACATACATTGAAATCAAATACATAAAAAAGAAAATAGAAAATTTAGAAATAATACATTTATTAATGTGCAAAGAGTGTCAAATACATAATAAGAGACAAAACAACAATACTGTTTAATAATCATCAATACAAATAATACATATGTTCTTTACATAATTAAAAAACATTTTGGGCAGTACCTCATTTGTCAAAGGGTCAACTAATATAAGATCAATACTAATATGCTCTATAGACCCTCTATATTTTTTAACCTCCTCCTTAACAACAAAATGTTTTAGTTCCATATGTTTAGTACCTTTGGAATACTTTGTCTTTCTTAGAGAACAAAGTCCCTATAGAATTATCACAGTAAACTTGTGGCCTTGCTATAATATCGATAGTCTTTAAGTACTGAAATAAAGTTTCACCATAATTTAACCAGAATCATAGCCTTAAATCATACCACAAACTTGGCCTTTACAGTGGATGTAGCAATTATAAACTGCTTCACATTATTCCATGAGATGGCTCCTCCAACTAACAAATAAATGTAACCAAAGGTGGATTTTGTTTCTAAAAGTGAGCATACATTGTTTAGTTCCATATAGATATCTCAAAAATTTCTTTGAAACTTTCCTTTGATCCATACCAAGATTAATCTGGTATCTCCCCAACGTCCCCACTTTAAATCTTTTGTCTGGTATAATACATGTCTAAGCATACATTAGACTCCTAACCATAAATGCATATCAAATTGATTCCATTTGCTTCCATTCTACATCACTTGTCAAACATTGTATGAGACTAAACTTGTCCCCGTTTTAAATTGGATCTAGTGATGCTGAACACTATTCCATCATAAATCTCTCTAACACTTTATTAATATAGGTTTTTTGAGACAAACCCAACAATTCTTATGATCTAGTAATTTAAGGTGGATTATCTAAGAAAAACAAAAATGTCTATCACTTTCTACTTTTATTTGTTACAAGGAATAAAACTTAATGTAATTGTTAAATTTTTACTAAAAATTATTTAACATCTTAAATTTTAACTTTGATAAAAAAATCTTCAACTTGTAAACTATATTTACAACCCAAACTTTTAATTTTAATAAAACTCATATTATTACTATTTACATACTTATAATTTATAAGTTTATGATTTATTTAATTAAAAATAAAATTTAGAGTGCTAACTAAATTACATCTTTCTCCTTACAACAATAATATTACAATGATTTCAACTTAAAGACAATTTCCACAAAACACCCAGAATTTAGAGGGTTAAGAATTGCTTCTGGACTAGATTAAACATATTTGCTACTATACTTTCTTCACTGCAATGTGCTAAAAATTTAAACAGGTCTATAGGAGAGTGAAAACTATTATAGACTGATATATTATATAAATCAATTAACAAAATATTGTAATATTAAAAATATTTATGGACTAATTTATATCAAGAACAGTTTAAACAACTCTTCAGTATCCAAATTTAGAGAAAAGATCAATAAGACGTGGTTTAATAAAGATAAGAAAAAAAATCCAAGCTCAATAGTTTTGGACTTTAGATAGGTTGGAAAATATAAAATTATATAAGACACAAAAGAATTAGATTCAAAATTTTATTAAAGGTAAGTTGACAAATAAACCCCAATCTAGTGGTTTGACCATTGAAATTGAATTGGAAGTAAGTTGACAAATAAAACCCAATATTTAGTGGTCTGCATATTGACACTGCATTGTAGGTAAGTTTACAAATAAACCCTAATACCTTATGGTTTGGGAATTGACATTGTATTATAGGTAAATTGAAAAATAAACTCCAATACATTGTGGTCTAGGTATTGACACTACATTGTAGGTAAGTTGACAAATAAACCCTAATACCCTATAGTTTGGGCATTGACATTGCATTATAGGTAAGTTGACAAATAAATCACCTACAAATAAACCCCAATACCCTGTGATTTGGGTATTGACACTACATCATCGGTGAGTTGACAAATTAACCACAATACCCTGTGGTCTAAGCATTGACATTGCATTGAGGTAAGTTGATAAATAAACCCCAATACCCTACTGTTTGGGCATTAACACTGCATTGTACGTAAGTTGACAAATAAACCTCAATATCCTATAGTCTAGGCATTGACACTGCAATGTAGATACCACAATAACCTATGGTCTAGGCGTTAACACTGCATTGTAGGTAAGATGATAAATAAACATAAACCTTAATACCCTATGGTCTAGGCACTAACACTACATCGTATGTACCTCAATACCTTGTGGTATGAGCATTGAAACTATAGGTAAGTTGACAAATAAACCCTAACATCCTATGGTCTGGGCTTGACACTGCATTATAGGTACCTCAATACCCTGTGGTTTAGGCATTGACACTACATTATAGGTAAGGTGAAAAGTAAACCCTGACATCCTATGGTTTGGTAATTAACATTTCGTTGTATGTAAGTTGAAAAATAAACCCTAATACCCTATGGAATACCTTGTGGTATGGGCATTTACACTGAATTTTAAGTAAGATGACAAATAAACCCCAATACCCGATGGTCTGGGCATTAGTTTCGTATATATCCAAACCCAACAAGAGAAAACAAAATGGATACATATTTTCTTATCACGCTTCCCTTAAGCTAATGCTGAGAATCAAAGTTATTGGAATACATCTATTCTCAACATGCCCTCCCCACGTTAATGCTAAGAATCAAATCTAACTTCAATTTGATGATAAAATTTTTTCCTATAGTTTGATTAACCAAAGGCAAATGTTATTCTAGGATGCAATATAAAATCATGTAATGTAAGAATTTAAATTAGGATAACTTAATAAGATCAAAACATATTTATACCACTGATTAATCAAACAAAAATCACTTACAAACTTTTGTTTTAATCCATGTGATACGAGACTTCTAGAATACTAAATAATTTCAAAACTTGCAGAATTCCTTCTACTCAATTTTATTTTATCCTAAATCATCTTATATATGATTTTCTAGCAGTTGTTATGTTTAATGTTATGAAATTTAATATTATTAACTTATTATGTGTGCTTATCCATTATCTCCTACTAATACATAATGAAGTTAATTTATCATAAAGAAAATGAATTTGCAATTCTTATACTTGTCTAATATCTTGTTCCAGCATACTGCAAGAGCATATTACCATACATCTATTAGGAATATATGACTTATCAACTAATGAGTTGATCTTTAAGTGGATTTAGTATATGCCCTAGATCATTTATCGCATCAATCATTATCTCATTCTCATTATATAAATATTTCATATTCGTAGCGCCTTTTATGTAGAAGGTAGGCCCTTGTGTATAAATCTTAATGCAAACTTAAATTTGTAATGATCTTTTTGTTTCTTAATCATTTGCATCATATTAATTTGTTTTTTTAGAATGTTCGAATCATTCATGATTTTCTAGTAATATTCTAAAATAGCAAAGATTAACTCAATTCTTTATAATTAGAACTCGAGTAAAAAGTGTATTTTTAATTTAAGTTTTCCTTAGCCTTAAAGGATCCTCATATAATATGAGTTAAGAATATGACTTATAATATCCTTATTAGTTGAAAATGTATATATGGTATGATTTATGTGTCAAATTGACTCTCTTTCATTAGAGAATATGTCTTTCCTTAAATATTGTACAGATGATAGTCCAAGCATACCTAATACCTAGCTTAAGTTAACTAATTTAATTATTATATCCATATCTTAAAAATTTAATTATTATATCCACCTTTTAGAATTCATATTTAGCATGTTAAGATAGATTGGGCAAACATATCATTTATTTAGGTTATGTCATCACTAATAATCTCTTCCACCCTTTAATATACATCAAATTGATATTAATATTTTAAGCCTTGAGCTCTCATTTATGACCTAAATAAATCATTTAGCATATTAAGATAGATTGGGCAAACATATTGTTTATTTAGGTAATGTCATCACTAATAATCCCTTACACCCTTTAATATCCATCAAATTGATATTAATATTTTAAGCCTTGAGCTCTCATTTATGGCCTAAATAAATCACTTAAAACTTGTCTCATCTTTATTCCTATAAAATAATGGAGGCGATTACCTGTATAGGAAGGCATCTCATATATGCATGACATACCTCTTATATCTAAAATTAAATGTTCAACACTCATTCTAATATTAATTCTAGAATAGAAAGCTTAATTCAAAATCAAGTATTCTCATATTTATAGAGTTGAATTTTTGTTTAAATTCATTCTAGAAAATGTTATTCAATTCTTAATTAAACATATATTGCATCGAATACTCGATGACAAGCAAACTATCATCATTGATAACAAGTATTATGAATAATCACTAGACCTATTCATTTCTCTTTATGCTACTATGTCCTTGACATAGTTATGTTTGATATCTATGTGTTTAATTTGATATTGATATTTGAGCTCTTTAGTGCTGCCTTTTAATGTATTTGTTCATATACATCATAGTGTGTATGAAATTATTGATTTCTTCAAATAAGGAACTATCTTTTTTCCTCTTTTTCTTCCTGATGCATTCATGGATACTACATATTACTTAGGTGCAGATCTTTAGTAATTACTTTCATAAAAATAGTTTACTATCTTGTATACATAATTGCTCAAGTATTTGCTTGATATATATGTAACTTATAACATTAACAGAGCTCTTCTTGAATGATATTTAGCGATTTTAATAACAAACACATATGCAACCTTAGTCATGTTCTTCATTTTAATCATGATTGATGGCCAATTTGTTTGTTCATTAGATAAAGTATTAACACTAGCTATCAATAATATCATCAATATAAAATGAAAACATATATACATATATATATATATATATATCATTGGATCTTTTAATTATACTTGTTGGTCTTTGTCAATCATAATAAAATCATATGATATGATTATATTACAAAACTTAGTATACCACTTACTCTGAGACTACTTTAGACTATAGATTGACTTTAACAATCTAAGTATGTATTGCTCTTCCATCTTCTGAATGAAACCTAGTGGTTGTCCTATATAGATTCCTTTATCTAGTTCTTCATTTAAGAACATAGTCTTTACATCAATTTGATGTATGTCAAGTTCCATTCTAATTACTAAGTCTAAAATCAATCAAACTGATGTAAACCTCATAACAAGTGATAATTTCTTCTTATAATCATTCTCTTTCGTTCTGTGTATTCCTTTTCCACTATACATGGTTTTCGTCTTTTAAAGATGCCATCAATATTTTGCTTAAATTTTGAAAAGCTCAATTTTTTCTTGATGGCTTTACATCCCTTTAGAAGGTTACTTAAGTCTTATACTCAAATCAAACTTAAATAATTATGTTTTTGCATAACTATCATAAAGGTTTTTCCTTTCAATTCCAAGGCATCGTATGAGGATTAATCAACTTATAATATAGGTATAATGAAAATTTGATAAACAAATCTCTCTACATTCATATTGCTCCCACTGAAATCAGGTAATGTTAAAGAGCTCCTACTAGATTGCAACTACCATTATTCAGAAATGGTAGATAGTTTCCACAAAGACATATTTAATATATGATTTTCATCAATTTTAGCTATTAGGTTGCAATCTTTTAAATAGAAACTTTAATTATTTTCTCAATTATTTATAGAATCAAAAGGTCATTAAGTTTGCAATTATCATCCATATAATAGTTAATCAACAATTAATCATTCTATTTAGATGTATTTGTTTACAAATATCTCAAGTATGACATGTATAACACACACACATATATATAATAATCAAAACTAAAAGAATAATACATTTCTAAACAAATATTATTCATGAATTAATAATTGTGACAATAGTTACTACAAATAAATAATACTATGCAAGTATCATTAAATAATAAGAAGTGAACAAAAGTTTCTAACTAAAAATTATAAAATTCAATGAATCTTAAGAGTATAAAATTTGATGAACTCTACAAAGAATTGAGTTAATAATGTCTTTAGATGAATCGTTGAAGTTTATATTCAATATTAAATCTATAATGTCCTTTAATGGGCTATTAAAGTTGAGTCCTCTTGACACTTTTCTTCTCCTATGCTCTTTAAAGAAAGTTTACACCACCTTATTATATGTGTCAATATGATCCGATAAATATTCCACACCCTGATTAATAAATCTTTGTGTTGGGATATGAGCAATTTATAAAACGCTTCATATTGGCTCATAAGAGTGGAGAAGCCTTGATAACTAGCACAGTTGACACCTTGTATCATGTTCTTCACCAATATAAAATGTAACATTAAGTCTGTCCCAAACATCATATGACATTGTTCCGATTGTGACTTTATTCACAAAATTTCGTTATGCTAGATTCCAAATGGAAATTGGGTTCTCATTACAACCATTTTCTTAAAATAAATTTGAGGAAAAATAATATTCCATATTTTTTAATAATAAGTTAAAATATGTCCTACAATATGACCATATTGTTAATGTCAAACACTCGAAAAAACATGAAAAAATGATTTCTTTTGAATCATTAAACCTATATTTATTTAAGGTAATTAAATAAAATGTGGACAAATAATTTAGAAATTAATAAAGGAGAACAAATCAAATAAAAGAATTAATTAATAAAAAGTGTCATCTAAATAAATCTTTTAAATGTTAAAGAGAACAAATATAAAAAAAACAGTTACAAAATAGATCTATAGTTGTAAGATGTGTACAAATGGTAAATAGTTACGTTTTCAATAACCAGGTAAAACATTCAAGTTTCTAAAATAATAAAATTTTTAATGGATCTAAATTAAGATTTTAGTTAGGCTCCTATAAGCTTATGGGTTTAGTCTATAATTGTGCTACCCTCTTAACCCATAATGTATAACCTAAAATTTTTAATCATAATAAACAAATTAATTATGAAAAAATGTTTATATTTATTTTGGAAAAATTAAGAAAAATCTTATTCCAACTTATCCTTATGTACAAACATAACTAGTTTTATCCTTTAGTTTCACTTAACCCATCTTCTTCTACTTTGAAAATCCCTGCCGCCACCACTTAGTATCATTGGCCAGAATCTTCTCACCAGAGAGGAGAGTGGCTTAGATGGCGAAGACACGACCACACACAGATGAGATATTGGCATCTGCGTCAACGAAAGGGAGAAGCAATAAAGATGGTGATAGCATGGCGACGCCATTGTCTCATTATCGTTGCATCTCTTCTCAATAGTCACTAATGATAGACACACTCAAAATGCTCCCCGTTAATGCTAAAGAAAGTTATCAATCTAGGACAAAAACTCTCTAATCTTATTGAATGCGAATACAAATACTTATATAGCCTTACAATAACAGAAATGAGAAATAAAAGGCACTCCACTGCATTTGTGGGGTTAAGCTAAAGAACATATCAACTTCCCTAAACAATAGGGATTTATTAACAGAATTCAAAGACTAAGTCCACTTCTAGAACTATTGCAACATACCCTTCCTTAAACTAATCACAAACCAGTTTATTCTTGGTTCCTTGCAAAAACTCATCAGTGTCTGTATCATCTTAAAAGCATCCAACTTTAGCGGCTTGGTCATAAGATCTGCTAGTTGTTCTTGAGTTTGATAGTATTCCAGCTTAATTACTTCATCCAGAGTGAGGTCACGTAAAAAATGAAATCGAACATCAATATGCTTGCTTTGACCGTGTATAATAGGATTGTGAGAAAGCTTAATTGTTGATTTATTGTCTCAATAAATCACAGTTGTAGAATTTTGTTCTTGACAAAGTTGCTCCATCATCCTTCGTAAACAAATGGCTTGACATGTACAAGAGGCGACAGTAATAAACTCGACTTCAGTAGTTGAGAGAGTGACAATTGATTGCTTGCGAGAGGACCAAAAAATTGCACCAGAGCTTAATAAAAATAGAAAACCAGATGTGCTCTTCCTATCATCAATATGTTCTGCATAATCCCTATCAGAGTACCATATAAGCTGATAATGCCCCCTTGGCGATAAAACAGACCAAACTTAAAAGTTTCTTTAATATACTGTAGTACATGTTCAGCAGCTTGGAGATGTAGTGTGGTAGGATGTTCCATGTAGCGATCAAGAAGACTAACAACAAACATAAGATTCGGTCTAGTGGAGGTGAGATACATCAAGCTCCGAGCTAGTTGTTTATAGAGAGTGCTATCAACATATTCTCCCGTGAGATCCTTCATCAGTTTCGATCTTGGTTCAATGAGATTGTGGACTGAGATGCAATCAGCCATATGAAATCGAGGATTTCATGGGCATACTTTTGTTGACATAAAAAATCCCATTGTCCTGTTGCAATACTTCCAAACCAAGGAAATACCTCATTTTTCCCAAATTAGTCATGTCAAATTCTTGTATCATGGAACGTTTAAAAGAATTGAACAGGGAGTTATCATTACTGGTGAAGATGAGATCATCAACATATAAACATACAAGTAAGATCCTACCAACAGAGGTGTGCTTGAGAAACAAGGTGTGTTCATATGGACATTTTTTAAAGCCTTTATTCACAAAATAGGCTTCGATTTTGTTGTAGCATGCTCGGGGCACTTGCTTCAAACCATACAACGCCTTATGAAGTCGATACACTTTGTTTTATGCACCTCTAACTTCATATCCAAGTGGCTGGTCAACGTACACCTCTTCATCAAGCTCTCCATGAAGAAAAGTGGATTTGACATCTAATTAGTAAATTGACCATGCTTTTTGAGTTGTAATGGCAAGGATAAGCCAAATAGTGTCCAAACAGGCTACGGGAGCAAAAACTTCGGAATAATCAATTTCGTGTTGTTGTGTGTCGCCTTTAGCAACAAGACGTGCCTTGCACTTGTTTATTTCACCATGCTCATTCAACTTTGTTTTATACACCCACTTAACTCCAATTGTTTTTCCTCCTTTGGGCAGGTCTATCAACTCCCACGTATTGTTCTTTCAAATGGCAGCAATCTTGGCATCCATAGCAAGTCGCCACTTATTGCTATAAACTGCATCAGAAAAGGTTAGATGATCTTCATCAATAAACATAGCAAAGTTGCTATCTTGTTCTTCCTCTGAAAGACCAGCACCACTATCATAATCACACACCCAAAGTGGTGGATGGCGAGAACGTTTTGTTACTACATGATCAAGTGAATGATTAAGAGTAGGAAAAGCATCTTCGTTAGCATGATTTTCAACTGCAAGTGAAGGTGGTGCAGTTTTAGTACCTGGGATTCCAAAGGTAGGAAACGTTGTATTTCTAGCAATATTTTGATCAAATGAATCTATATGTTTTTTTAAAAAGTAAATTGTATTGAAATTAAATAATTACAAATAATGGGACGTGTCTCATGTGTAACAACTTGACTAAGTAAGATACAATGACGCATAACTAATACTCTTCAATATAGAGAGTAAACAAAATGAAGACGGGTGAGTTAAGCCAAAATGACTTCATGGAGGGGCAAGAAAAACAAGAAAGAGAGATGCCAAAGATAGAAATCGTGATCTATTTATGTAATCGTTTCTCCAGAACGTTCCAAATTAGGGTTAAATTTGAGAGGCGATCCTCGAAACCTCCCGTGTTGCTACCTTGCTAGGTAAGGATTCCTTTCTTCAGTGTTGTGTCTTCATCTCCTTTC
>JANQAP020000571.1:2951714-2967672 GCA_026874005.2 Erythroxylum coriaceum
CAGGTAATATTTGTATTTTGTAAACAACATAGTTTGTTTTCCATTTTAGCGAAGCTTGTTGGTTATACATACTTGTATTATTTACAACGGAAGAAGCAGATAACACGTGAGCCAAGTCCCTCTTTCTCTGCAGGAGTTGTGTTTGAGTATAATAATAATAATATGATACCAATGTTTAACGGATGATGTGATAAGGATCAGACGATCAACTGCACTGGCTACAGTTGGATATTTGGTTTATGGACAAAGTACAAAAAATAGCTACACGTGTTCCCATTTGGTCTATAGACATCGTGGACTCCTGCATTTACTACGCACCCACACACCCACGAGTCTTGCCCCCACATTTATTACCTTAGACCTCTCGTTTCCACTATGATAATTTTATTAATTTTATTAATAATTAATTCTAATTAATTAAATATATAATATTAAATTAAACTGTTTAAATTCTTGTTAACAAATAATATATTAAATAATTACATAGTATATTTAATTGATAATAAATTAAATAATATATGTTTTTGTTATTATGATTTTTTGAAAATGCAAAATTTTAAAGTATACACTACGATATAATAATGAAGTATTTTATAATTTTAAAAAATTTAAAGATTAGTTTATAAATTTTAAAAACTACTTGAAACGATTAACCGATTCCAATAGAGTATTACTGTACCAAAACCTAATATGATGATGTATGCAATTAAAAATTTATTAAATTGGAATTGCAATTAAGTTTGATCTCTATCTATTAATCTAATTAAGCCTGCATTTCTGGTTTAAGATACAAAATGAGTAATGTGACATATGATAGTGACGCCACTATTAATTACCCTTTCTGTTATTCTGTATTTTCTCAACTCCCCTCGTAATGACGCTCACCTGTCTTTTAATTGGCAGTATTAGACAAGCAAACATTAAAAAGAAGGATCCCCACCATCTTCACAGAATCGATCAAGGAATTGCATTAATCAGTAATTACATAATAGTGCTGAATATTACATATGTAATGAAGTTTATTAGATAAGAGAAATTAGGAAATTTTAAATAGTTACCAAAACTTATGTTATCATTAAATAACTTTGTAATTATTATATTACCCCTGATTTGAAAAAAAACCTACTAGAACCTCCTAGAAGGGCAACAATCCTTCACCAATTTGCATTCCTTCATCATACAAAAAGACGTAAGATGAATGATTAACGATAATGTGTCATTAGAGGCATGGGAAAGGTCAACCTTTTGCAAAATTCATTTTGCTGATCTCACTTGTTAGAATAAATCATTTGGTCATAATGACATTGGAACCTGCTAAAATCATTTTCCTTGTATTGGAATGGAAACCCACAATCCCTTTCCCTTCCCTCCCACTGGTTGTGTTATATAACAATAAATAATCAAAGTGAGAGGTAGTTCAACCCGGGTAAACAAAAGACAAAGGAAAAGGAAGGAAGTTGTAATAACTAACAAGACCCCAGTAATTGATAAGTTTATCTTTCCTTACTTGTTATTATTTTTTAACCCAAAACATCCAACTCTGTCTTAAAGAATTATGCATTTAATTTAAGCAAATGGGAAATGATATGTTCGTTTGGTGGCTATTTTCTTACAGGGCGGTCGAAATGTACAAAAAGAAAATCCAGAATAACAAATTATGATAATAAATAAAAGAATTGGCCAAAAAGCAAGAAGGAAGTTGTAGAGACAGATAGAGACTGGAGATAGAGAGAAAAGAGTAATAATATAGAAGTGGTGTTGTGAGTAATAGTCATGGAAATAGCTGGATTTCTGAGAAGACCACTCAGCATACTCTGTATTTCAGGCTTAACCCTGTTCCTCCTCATCCCCTGACAACCCCTTGTCTGTCAAGTCTCAACCTTGTCCTGCTTCTCTCTGTCTATCTCCTGTTCTTTTTACTGTTTCTTGTTGCTTCTCTTCTACCTTTTCAGATTCATTCACTTTACCAGAACACACAAAAAGAAGATAGGGTTTCAACTTTCAACTGCCTCTCTTGTGTTTCTTATAAATCTATTTGAACTCCCTCTCACTCCCTCCTTCTATTGATTCTTTTGGGGTTGTGGAAATTTCCCAGTATCTGAATCTCGATGGAAACGCGGCATGTGGAATCAGTGGACGAAGTAGTGGAGGAGATCATGAGAATCCACAGATCGTTGCCGACGAGGCCTGGAATCGAAGACGTGGAAGCGGCCAAGGCTTTGATCCGGAATGTGGACAAAGAAGACCAGGCCAGGCTAGACGCCATTAACAGGCAGACCAAGAGCCCTGGCGTGCCTCAGGAGCTGTTCATGATATTGCTTGAAATGCAAAAGAACTTAGTCTACTTCCACACCAAGGAGCAGAAGAGGGAGGCCTTGAAGTTGCTTGATCTGGAAAACGTTCATGCCCTGTTCGATGATTTTATTCAGAGAGCGTCCAAGTGCTGTTTACCTTCTTCTTCTTCTTCTTCTAACGCTACTACTACAACTACTGTTAATGATAATTCAACTCCTTCTCCAACTCCAACTCCAACTCCAACCAGTTTTTCCTACTACGACAAAGAGCCTGTGATGAATATTACTACTGCTGCTGCAGCAGCAGCTACTGAATTGTTCACCAGAGACGATAGTTATGTGAAGAAGGCCAAGTCATCGTTTTACCCTGATCCTATTGGTGGTGTCCAATCTACTCCGCAGATTCTCGATTCCACTCTAAAGCCCCCTTCTTCCTTAACGGCTTCTTCAGGTTAGATTTTTCTTTTTGTTGTATATTGAATTTACTGGTTTTTATGGGTTGTGACATACATCTAATTCCTCTTGTAGGTCAAGAGGGTGAGAAGTTGAGTCTAATAAAGCTTGCTAGTTTATTTGAAGTCTCTGCAAAAAAGGGTACTCGAGATCTCAATCTGCAAAACAAGTTGATGGATCAAATTGAGTGGCTACCTGATTCAATTGCCAAGTTATCAAGCTTGGTCAGTTTGGATTTGTCCGAGAATAGGATTTTGGTCTTGCCTGCTGCCATTGGAGGTCTTTCCTCTTTGACAAAGTTGGATTTGAATTCGAATAGAATCGCTGAGCTTCCTCAGTCCATTGGAGATCTTCTTAGCTTGGTGTTTTTGGACCTCAGGGGTAATCAGCTAACATCTTTGCCGCCCACAATCGGCAGGTTGGTGCGTCTTGCTGAGCTCGACCTCAGCTCTAATCGACTGACTGCCCTGCCCGAGTCAATTGGCTCACTCATTAGCCTCAAGAAATTGAATGTGGAGACCAATGACATTGAAGAAATCCCGCACACAGTTGGCAAATGTTCTTCGCTGAAGGAGCTCCGTGCGGATTACAACAGACTTAAAGCACTACCAGAAGCAGTTGGAAAGATTGAGACTTTGGAGGTGTTGTCCGTGAGATACAATAACATCAAGCAATTGCCCACAACCATGTCATCTCTCACAAACTTAAAGGAGCTTGATGTAAGCTTCAATGAGCTTGAGTCAGTGCCTGAAAGCTTTTGTTTTGCTACCTCGCTTGTCAAGATGAATATAGGAAACAACTTTGCGGATCTACGATACCTACCAAGATCTATAGGGAATCTTGAGAATCTTGAAGAGCTAGATATTAGCAACAATCAAATACGTGTCCTTCCTGACTCCTTCAGGATGTTAAAATGTTTGCGAGTCCTACGTGTGGAAGAAAATCCTCTGGAAGTGCCACCCAGACATATTGTTGAAAAGGGTGCTCAGGTAATCCATCTATTACTTGGTCTTAGAATACATACAACCGTGTTCCCTCTAAAGACTTCATCATTTTAATTATTTTCTGGTATCCTCAGGCTGTTGTCCAATACATGGCTGAATTGGTTGAGAAGAGGGAAGTCAAAACACAACCCATCAAAAAACAGAAAAAGAGTTGGGCTCAAATATGTTTCTTTTCCAAGTCTAACAAGAGGAAGCGTGATGGTATGGACTATGTCAAGGCCTGAAATTGCAGCAATTTTTAGACAGTATGGCTCCTGCGTCTCGTAAATTAACGAGACATCTCCATCTTGCATTCGTTTATATCATAAAATTTAGTATCTGGTGGTTCGATCTATTGTTCTAAAAATTATTACCATCTTTACAATCATTCTGGTGACTCCTGTTTTTTGGTGTGTGCTTAGGTTAAGTATGATGGACTTGGATAAGTATCTCCTTGTTATCATTTTGGACAAACATGAAAACATATGGAAAGAACTAAACATGTCCAAATTAACTGTTTATGGAAAGATATGTTGATGTCAAAATCATTTATGCTCTTACAGGTCCAAGCAGATTGTAAATCAGAGAGATCTTCACGCTACACGTCAAACAGGGAATTCCTTTTGTAAAAATGGCACACTTCTGCTGCTAAATGAAATTGTAGATTCATATTTTTGTTCTTTAGCACTGTCCTTTTAATGCTTTTCAAGATTCAATTTGCAGTTTTATTTCGTTTGTATCTGTTATCAGTGAACCTAACGAGTTGTATAATTGAGCCGGCGTATAGGAGATGAAAGAACTAGAGTAACTCTGTACCATCATTGTTGTAAGAAATTTGGCTCTGCCATTCTCATTAGCTCTCCATCTTTTGAAAAAAGTAAAAGAAATAGATTCAGAATGTCAATTGTTGTATATTATTTCTTGATTCTTTTATTTATATCGATCAACAGTTGTGCTGTTTTAACTTTTGTATCTATAGAGGAAAATGAAATGTTAAGCAGAACTGCGAGGATAGGTTTCCAGCTCAACAACTATTTCTATGTTCAGTTATCTCAACAGTCAGGTTAGGAGTCTTTATCACGGAGCCACAAGGATCATAGCATTATCAGCTAAACCTTGGTAGATTGTTCACAGTATGATGTGCTTTTGCGTTTTGAACCATGTGCTATGGTTTTACTCAATTATCAGGAAAAAGGGCAATCCCATGTATCCATCCATACTTCCTTTAGCACCTGCAGGCAATGCAACGTAGCTCAAAACCCAAAAACCAGTCACTTGAAATAGCGAAGAACAATTAACTTTTATATACGAATCTTTCATTGGCTAGCTTCAAGCAAAAACTTGGCACATCAGAATCCTTCTACACGATTGTATCCTTTTGATCAGAAATAGTCCCGTGTAACGTAATACCAGTAAATCAAAGACGATCAAAACTTCAGAGGACGCAGAAGGCAGGGAGTGCCAAGATCTTTATCTCCCTGTATATGAGATTTGCCAACTCAACTGGAAAAGGACTGCTGGCATGGCTTAGCCAGTGAAAATTATACTTACAAGATACTTCACCTAACCTCCAATTAATGATACAAGTACCTTTACAAAAATCTAGGAAGTTTCAATTTATTTAGGTCTTTTTATCAGCTGCAAATATCTAATTTCCATGAGCCTAGACTGCTCCATAACCGTCTGCTTTGCTTCTAACTTCTCCACTAGTTGGCCTACAAGATTCAAATGTCGAAGTCAAAGTTATTCCATGCTAGTGAATATGAAGAGATATACAATAGGATTCCATGTTCTTTCATCCACTCTTGGAAACTCTGAATAAATAAACACTGTTTAGTTAAATTAGATGCTAATATGATTAAGAAAACCATTCAAAAGTCGGGTGATGGCTGGTCAATCATGCACAGAGGTAAGACAGCCTAATGCTATTTACTTGTGCATGAGGACCTTGTGTAAAAACAGGTGCACTTGCTCAGTAATTGTTGTCTACGATCGCATTTCCCTCCTTGAAGAGAAGAATCCTTGATTCATTTAGATGCTTTTGTATTGGATGGTACAGTAACTAAGACATATACCTGAAGCATTGAACAGAAACTACTACCTCAAGTTCCTTTTCAAAACACGGCATCAAACAGGTGCTAACAAGCAGAATTTTACCTATTAAACTACAGATATATGTCCAATGCTGGTGCATCTTATAGTTTCTTAATCAAGCAACCATGTGAATATTGCAGGATGTTTTTACCTTAAAGATGTAATCACCAAAATCATATCACTTCATACTCTCTTGAATAATTTCCGGCCTAAATAAACCTGAGCTTTGAAATTTATAGAATAACAAACTCTTGTACATAACATCAAAGGTTCCTCCAATAAGACTCGATATGGTGGTAAATTTTCTCATAGCAAATTCATACTATAGCATAGTGAAACACCAAAGAGTTGGCCAGCTTAATCAAAGAAAAGTTAAGCATTCTATGTAAGGAAAACACGTACTTACAATCCAGACAAAACCTTGATAGTGTCATAGAACAACCACTGCAAAGTCACTACAGGTCCAACAAGCATTATCCGTAAAGAAAGGCTTCTTGTAAATAAATTGAACAGGCCGATTTTTTTGATAGCCTGCTTGTATGGGAGAGAGAATCAATCAGGTACTCATCATCATAAAACAAAGAAAATAACTAACTGTTTACCAGTTTGAGGTTAGCAGCCTCTTTGTTATAAAGAGAGGCAACAATGTTGTCGGCAGGATTAGAAATAAAACTACCAACAGAACCAGCGGCGTATCCAGCTAAACAGGTCACCCCAAGCTGTTGAACCCTTGAACAATCCTCCTTCCTTCTTTGGACAACTTTATGATATAAGAAATCTACGGAGTGCTCAAATGTGGAGAACATAACCATAGAAACTGTTTATGAAGTTTTTGAAAGGACAATGTCACCAACACACTCACAGCATAAATCATCCATCAGAGCCATACAAGTCATTTAGCTTCAACAATGATGATTATTTTCGTAGGCAAATTTAACAGTAAGGTAAGTCATAACATTGATTTTATTCAGCACTCTCTTCTAACACAATATTCTTTCGGTCTTCCCTGTCGTTCCAAGGAACTTACTTTTGGAATGATGCATAGCGAAGTTCTATTTAAATGGAATGTGGATGACACAAATCAAACTGCTCCTCTACCTTCTATTCTACCAGAGATGTGTCATTGGGAACAGTGGGTCTGACGAGACATCAACCTCACAGGAAATGGAGATTTGTGACCCACCCTCGACATCTCAACCCCAGAGGGTCATCTCAAGCTTTAAGTGGAAGCCAGCCAAACAAGAAAAGGAAACAAGAATTTTTGCAGTTAAAAGATTGGGCAATTACATGGAAGGTTTCGACCCCAAAGCGGAATAAGACCTCTGTAAAAACTGCAGCCAATCAACCAACAAGAAGTAAACAATCCTTCATACGAGATGATAAATTAAGAGAAATCGGCACAACAATGTCGCTATAGACAGAAAGCGGCATTACCCTGTAAAACCTTCGGATGCATAAAGCTTGGGACAGCCATCAAGTAATCCCCTGGCAAAATGGGGCTGAGCTTGAACTCTGACTTTGATGGCTTCAAAAGGGCAGAGAGCCAAGTTGGCGAGAACTTCAGCGGAGGCACTACTCATGGAAAAGACCAAACTTCTATTGCGATCCCCCAAGACATTAGAGTAAAGGGCCTTGAAGTATTCGTATAAACCGAATCTGCAGCCTCCTTGAACACCATAACCAAAGAACTTACTGGCCCAGCCTCTCCAAAACGTGGAAGGGCCTTGCTCTCTCAACAGAGTGGTGAAGCATGAGTATATGCTATTATACTTGATGGGATTTACCTGTGACCGTCCAGAAATTGAGTCCTCAGTGTAATTAGCAATCATCTACAGAACAAATCACCAAAAACAACTAGGAGCACCACATGTTTGATAAAATCGGGCGATCTTTTTGGTCGTTGTTGTCATATAATAAGTAGTGGCAACCGATTATAGTCGCATATAAAGAGTAGTACTGATTACTTGGTGGTTTAAAACTACAAATACGAAGAAGAAGAAAGATCTTACCTGCATGTGGACTTTTAAGACATCAAAAGGAGTGATTGCAAGATGGGTAGCGCCAGCACTGAGCATTCCACTAACTGCGCAAAGCCCGTAATAGCCACCAGCTGCTGCTTTGGACTCCACTCTCATTCTCAACATTCCTTCTTCTTCCATCACAAGTGTTAAGTGTTCCCTTCTATTGTCTGGCAATCACTCAACAGGCTCTCTCTTCTGTCTTAGCGTGAAAATGTGAGGGATCACTTGTTAGCAATTTAGGCGGATGCTACATTTTTGGTAATAAATTAGGGCAGACTTCCATAAGTTTGGGAGCGTTCTAAATTTGTAGGAGGCATGGCAGGCATGGAATTGGAATCCATCGGGACGGACTTGGAACACTGGAAACGCAACATGGAAGATGGACCATAGGTTTGGGTTAAAAATATTAAGCCACACACAGGTCCTGTGAGAATATCAGTGGTTATGTTTTATGTGATGTTGTTGGGGTTGAGTTGGGTTGTTGGATGTTTGCTACAGACATTTGGATTGGGCTACGTTGTACAAACTAAACTACCCGGGTGGGCCGAGTGATGCTAGAGGTGATGTCAGTAACCCCCATTTTAGAGATTAATCACAAGAGGCTAAGTTTGATGGTAACATCAAGCCCCTTTTGCAAAGGCGGAGAAAGAAGGGAGAGGAATAGAAGAAGAAGATTAGAACGAAGAATACATTGCGGTGACGGACTTGAGGTGGCAACAGTAAACTGAAGAGATTGATTAGAAATGATACCTAAGTTACTAGCTACAGTTAATTGCATAAATGTTAGACGTGCCTAAAAATTTACTATTTCAATTTCAAGTTTTTTTTCTTATTATTAAAATATGGTATTACGTTCTCTATATTTTCAAGTTAAGAAGTTGTTAGTAGTTGCTGAATTTACGGGATCCTTCGTATTCTTTATAAGATACCTGCTTTATTTATTGAGCTAAGAAATAAAGCTTGTTATCCCTTTTCACAGTAAAAACAACAAAGTGGTATCAGAGCATTCTTCTTGAGGGATTTGTGAGTTCAGAAAAATCATGAAGAGCGAAACACCATTTGTAATGTCATCACCACTAATTTTTGAGGGTGATGAATATGAAGCATGGGCTGCACGAATGACAGTTCATCTTGAAGCACTAAACCTTTGAGAGGCTATAAAAGAAGACTATGAAATTGCTCAACTTCCTGTTAATCCGAAGATGGCTAGGTCGAAAAACCACAAAGAGAAAAAGACAAAGAAAGCTAAAACTAAAGCTTGTCTTTTTTCTACTATGTCAAAAATCATATTCACTATAATTATGAATTTAAAGTCTGCTAAGGATATTTGAGATTATCTTAAATCCGAATATCAAGGTAGTGAAAGAACCAAAGGCATGCAAGTGCTCAACTTGATCAGAGAGTTCGAAATGCAGAGTATGAAGGAGACAGAAACGATCAAAGCCTATGTTGACGGACTTCTTAGCATTGCTAATAAGGTACGACTTCTTGGCAAAGATCTTCGTGATGAAAGAATTGTTCAAAAAATTCTTATCGTTATACTTGAAAAATATGAAGCCAAAATATCATCATTAGAAAAACTAAAAGATTTGTCGAATGTTTCCTTGGGAGAATTAGTAAATGCTTTGTAGGCATAAGAGCAAAGAAGGATGATGAGACAAGAGGTCACAGTGCAAGGTGCTTTTTATTCAAAAGCGCAAAATTCTAGTGGAGGTAAAGATAAGAAGTATAACAAAGGGAAGCAATATAAAAAACCTGAAAATTCCAACAAGAAAAAGGATGGAAATTTTCAGCTATGTCCATACTGCAAAAAGACAAATCATTCTCTAGAGAAGTGTTGGTGGAGGCCTAATGTGAAGTGTAGGAAGTGTGGCAATATGGGGCACATAGAACGTATTTGCAAGTCTCAACAATCTTCTGAGGCAAATGTTATTACTGAACAACAAGAAGAGGAGCAGCTATTTGTTGCAATGTGCTATGCCACCAACAACAGCTTGAGTGATTATTGGCTAATAGACAGTGGCTGCTCGAATCATATGTCTAACGATCAGGAGCATTTTAAGAAGCTTGACCAGACTTTTATTTCTAGAGTTAAAATTGGAAATGGTGATTATATACCAATCAAAGGAAAAGGAAATGTTGTTATAGAAAGTTTGTCGGGTTTGAAATATATTAATGATGTTTTATATGTTCCTGATATTGAAGAAAATTTGCTTAGCATTGCATAGCTGACAGAAAAGGGTTTTAAACTCTTCTTTGACGGTCCATGGTGTTGGATCAAAGATGCAAATTATAGAGAAATGTTCAAGGTGAAAAGCAGATCTAAAAACTATACTCTGAATCTATTACAGGAGGAGCAAATAGTTTTTTTAAGCACTGTTAGCAATGCTGAATTATGGCACAAGAGGCTTGGCCATTATCATCTTAATGGACTTCTCTACATGAATAAATATGCGCTGGTTAGAGGTGTGCCGCAGCTAGAAGATAAATTGTCTGACTGTGTTGCTTGTCAATATGGCAAACAAGTCAGGAAATCATTTCCACGAACTAGATGGAGAGCAATAAACAAGCTACACTTAGTTCACACAGATGTTGGAGGACCTCAGGCAACACCTTTCTTGAGTGGCAAATATTATATCATTTTTATAGATGATTATACAAGATTTTGCTAGTTTATTTTTTTAAATCCAAAGCTGAGGTTTTCAATATATTTTGGAAGTATAAAGAATTTGTGGAAAATCAGAGTGGTTGTAAGATGGGAAAGAATACTCAAATGATGCTTTTGATAGTTTTTGTGTTGAAGCAGGTATTGAACATCAACTTACTGCACTATATATGACACAAAAAATAGCATGAGTGAAAGAAAAAATAGGAGTATCATGGAAATGGCGAAATGTTCGCTACATGAGAAGGATTTGCCTAAGAAATTGTGGGAAGAAGTTGCTAGTACAATAGTTTTTTACTGAATAGGCTGCCAACTAAAGCCTTGAAAAAGCAAACTCCATTTGAAGTCTGGTTTGAGTACAAGCCAGATTTGCAAAATCTAAAAATCTTTGGTTGTATTTGCTTTGCCTATGTTCCACAGGTGAAATGGACAAATTAGACAAGAAAGCAAAACCTGGTATCTTTATTAGTTATAGCAGCACGTTTAAGGCTTATAGAAATTTTCAACCTTAACATGGAAAAATTCTAATAAGCAGGGATGTCAATTTTATGGAGGATAACCAATGGAAATGGGAGAAGCAAGTACCGATGGAGTTGCCACAAAACTCACAAAGTTCTGGAAATGATATTAATAATAATTTTTATGATGTTCCAGTAAGAGATACTCACCTGTTATCTAAAATTTATGAAAATTGAAACGTTGTAGTGTTAGAACCTGCAGGATTTGATGAAGTAGAAAAAGATGACAAGTGGATAGAAGCTATGAAAGAAGAGCTTAAGATGATAGAAAAAAATGACCCATGGGAATTGGTCGCAGATTGGTAGTGAAGGGATATGCTCAAATATTTGGAGTAAACTTCTCAAAAACTTTTGCCCTTGTTACATGTCTTGATACAATTAGAATGCTTCTTGCATTGACTGCACAAAAAGGTTGGAAAGTTGATCACTTACATGTAAACTCTACTTTTTGAATGGTTATTTACAGGAGGAGATATTTGTTGAATAACTTGAGAGGTTTCAAGTCAAAGGCATGGAAAGGAAAGTCTACAAATTAAAAAAGGCCTTATATGGTCTTAAACAAGCCCCCAAGGCTTGATATAACATAATTGATGATTATCTTCAGAATCTTGGATTGTCAAAAGTCTAAGTGAAACCACACTGTAAGTGAAGAAGGTAAATTATGATATAACCATAGTATCTATCTATGTTGATGACTTGGTTACAGGAAATGATGAAAAATTAGTGAAGGAGTTTAAAGTTGATATGCTTCGTGAGTTTGAGATGACAGACCTTGGCTTGATGACCTTTTTTCTGGGAATGGAAGTGAAACAAGATTACAGTGGTGTTTTCATATGCCAAAGAAAATATGCAAGGGAGATATTAAAAAACTTTCACATGGAAGGCTACAAAAGTGTCTCCACTCCAATGAATCAAAAGGAGAAATTTAGTCGGGATACTGGAGTTGGTAAAGTTGATGAGTATAATTATAGAAGTCTGATTGGTTGCTTGATGTATCTTTGTGCAATTAGACCTGATATTATGTCTGCAATAAGTATACTCTCAGGATTTATGCATTGTGCTAGTGAAGTGCATCTTCAAGCAGCCAAATGTATTGTGAGATATGCCAAGGATACAACAAATTATGGTATTAAATATTCTTATTATCAGAATTTTAAGTTTCAAGGATTTTCTGACAGTGATTAGAGAGGCTCAGTAGATGATATGAGAAGTACGACATATTATTATTTTAGTTTTGGTTCAGGAGTTTTCTGTTGATGTTCAAAGAAACAAAACATTGTGGCGCAATGTACTACTGAGGCGGAATATGTAGTAGCAACTACTACTGTAAATCAAGCCTTTTGGCTTAGAAAATTACTGTCAGATTTATATATGGAACAAACTGAGCCAACACATATCTTCATTGATAATCAAGCTGCAATTTCTATCTCCAATAATCTTGTGTTCCATGGCAAGACAAAGTACTTTAAAATCAAATTATTCTTCTTGAGAGAAGCTCAAAGAGAAGGGGAAGTCAGTCTACACTACTGTAGGACTGAAGTTCAAAATGCAGATATTTTCACGGAGGCTCTCTCCAAAGTCAGATTTGAAGCTTTGCGATTCAAGTTAGGTGTTAGCAGTTATTGAGGCAAGGAGCAGTATTAGACGTGCCTAAAAATCTGCTGCTTCAGTTTCAAGCTTATTTTCTTATTATTAGAAAATAGTATAACGTTCTCTTATTTTCAAGTAAGGAAGTTGTTAGTAGTTACTGAATATATGAGATCTTTCATATTCTTTGTAAGACACCTGCTCTATTTATTGAACTAAGAAATAAAGTTTGTTATCCCTTTTCACAATAAAAACAACAATAACATCCTACAGGAAGATAGGAAAAACAATGCAAGCATCAAAGTAAACACAACAAGAAACTTTAAAAGTCAGTTTCAGGCCTAAAAATCAGATTCAAAGCCAACGATACATGAGGGGTTCTTCACCGTCATCCATTTCACCTCCATCACGACCTAAGCGAAGCTCCAAATCAATGACGGAGCCGTCATTCGGTTGTGGAGAAGCAAGAGGAGGAGGAGGAGGGACTTGATATCCTTGCTAGATCATCATCTTGTTGGTGATGTCAGTGTTAGGAGCATATGATGATGGGGCGTTGCTTACTATTCCAGCTTGCCAAATATCTGGATTATGAGATGGTGCAATTGGGTACATAATCATGGTTGGTCTGGGCAGTGCTGGAGCCAGAGCTGGGGATGACAGAACAAACATGACCTGCCGAACTGAAGAATCAGCTGAGGGATGAGTAGTGAACACGGCGTTTTGGTGCTGATATTGTTGTTGAGTCATTATATCAGTACTAATGGTGTCCCCCGCGGTCTCCGACGTTGATAACTGGAAGCTCTTGAAGACAAGCTCAGCGTGCTTCTCCACTTGCTTGGGATCTTTTGTCTGCATCAATTCCTCTGCAATTTGTATCCACCTTCCCCTCCTGTATTTCATTATCCCCATAAGGAATAACCTGATGGATGATCCATATAAATCAAGTAAACAACATTCCATTCGCACATATCCATATATATTGCAATGCATGTACACCATACCTATTGTTTTTGTATTGTATATGATATGTGAGAGTATACGTCCAACTGGATCATCTTGTTAAGTCCTACCTATATCAGTTATTGGTTTATTTAATCACCAAAGCATGTATATAGATGTATGCAGTCATTCTAACTCAGTGTAGTCTGTAGTCAACAAGACAAATTGAATACGATATACATATTATGTGTATTTATTATATAAGATGATCTTATTAAAAAATTCTATTTTTTGGCTTGAAGTAATTATTTATAAAAGGAATCATAGTTTTAATTAGACCATTAAGAAAAGAAGTTTATTAAGTTAAGAGTACTTTCTAAAGTTGATCACTTAATAAGAAATTACGAACATGCCTTCATTTATCAAAATTTAAAAGCTTAATTTATGCATGTTTTATTAAGGGGGTTTATATACTTTTCAAAATCATACTAGAAGGATCGATTTAATAATCTAACGTTTAAATAGACCTTATTGCTTTTACACTTTGAAAGTTAAACCAGAAAATGAGGTAAAAATGAAATCGCGATTGTGTTCATCAATAAGTGACAACCAAACACCTATGGCGAGTATTTCGACATACTCTTCTTATTTTTATATGCAAAAGAAAGAAGTTTTCGATTACGGAAAGGAGACAAAAGAAATCAAGAATTGATGATAAGATTTGCCTGTGCTCTTGAGTAGTCCAACCGTCCACCATAGTTTTCATTTCTCTGGTGAGCAGTAGATCTATGGCTTCGTGAGTCTGCTCATTGTTATTAGCGTTCTCCAAGGCTTCAATGGAAATGGCTGCTTCAAGGACAATATCATGATTGTTGGACAATTTGGGTGAAGTAAGCTCTACTAAATTGGTTTTAGAGTATGAATTCAGTCGGGGTAGTGTTTCATCAGGACTGATTTTGTTACGCTTATTTCTAGGCATGAGTTCTGTACCTAAAAGAGGTGACTCAGATTGATCCATGGATTCCATTTCCTAGACAAGATAAGCTATTGAAAAAAGAGTTGAAGAAAGGCAAGATAGTTTTATAGAAAGAGCTTCGTTATTCATAAAGGAAATATGTACTTATAAAAATGTCTCTAATATTTCTTTTTTTACTTGTTTTTATATTTAGAAAACAATTACGATAATAATTTTGTTCAAAAAGAACTATCAAGTATCAATACCGACTTGATTTTATAACATTTAATTTCCATTCTCGAACACATATATAATGATCTCTAATCAATTAAAGACTTAAAATTTTAGAAATATAACTATAAATGAAATCAAATTTATTATTTAATTAGTAAGATATTAGAAAATTAATCAATTAAAAGAGGATAATATATTTCAAAACAAAAGCATAAATTAGGAGTAAAATTTACGTCCCGACTGCCATGCAAAAATATATAATCAATTTAAAAACACGTGTCACTTTCAAATTTAACGTCATATTCGAATACTTATAAATATGACATTTTTTTTAATTTAAAAATTACAAATCAATCAATATATTAAAATTTATTACATCATTCAACTTAAAATTACAATAATTTAAATAATTAGTTCTTGTTTAGTAATCAACATCAATAAACTTAGTAATTTGATCCAACATTAGTAAAATTATTGCAACTTATAAAAATTCATTAATATTTATAAAAATATGAGAATTATTTGGCATGATTCCCTCAAATATAAATAAATTTTTTTAGAAATAAGAATTATAGTATTAGATAAACTAGTTATTTTTTAATGATTTGGGGCAAATAATGAAGAAAACTCCTTGAAGAAGAAGTGTTAATTGTTTAATTTAGAAAGAAAATGAGAATTAAGGGAAGGGGTTTTAGTTTTATAAAGGAAAAACAATAAATAATAAGAAAAGAGGGAGGGACAGAACTGTAAAAGAAGGTCATTAGTTAGCCAAGGCCTTACCCACCAACGAGATGAGTACCGTACCGTTCCGGCCACCGGCCGGTACGGTACTTATAACCATTGGTACCGGTGGCAGATACCGGTCGGTACTGGTAGTTTTCGGTCGGTACCGGCCGATACTGTCAGTACCGGCCCATACCGGTCGGTACCGTAAAATTTTTAAAAGTCGGGGACCAATCTGTAAATTTGAAAAAAATTTTACCCTAAACCCCCCGACTCTTCTTCTTCTTCGTCTCTCACTCATCTGCCGCCTCTCCTCTCTTCTTCTCTCTCTGTGCCGCGTCGCCTCCTCTGCCATCCCCGCGCCGCCCTCCTCACCGTCGCCGTCGGGTCTAACCGCCGCCAGTGCTCTCTCTCGCCCTCACCTCCTTCGCTCCTGTCGTTCTCGTTCCTCCCTTCATCGTCGTTCCTCCACGCAGATCCGAAGAGGCCACC
>JANQAP020000571.1:3027986-3043848 GCA_026874005.2 Erythroxylum coriaceum
CTATATGGTGAATTTAAATGGTAATCTTGTTGGCCCCATTATCCCTACCAGAGGTCTTCGTCAAGGCGATCCCATATTGCCATATTTATTTTTGATTTGTGCAGAGGGTCTTTCTTCTCTATTTATGGATGTAGAGGTAAGAGGTTTGTTGCATGGGTGTCGAGCTGGTAGAGGTTGTCCCAGTATTTCACATTTGTTGTTTGCGGATGATTCTTTATTCTTTTTTGAAGCTAATAGTACTGAGGCTTTGGTTGTTAAGAATATTTTGGCAAAATATGAAAAAGCTTCTGGGCAAGCTGTGAACCTTCAGAAATCTAGTATTACTTTTAGTCCTTGTGTGCAGGAGGAGGTGAAGTTACGTATTTCAAACATCCTGGGCATTGCTAATCCTATGGATACTGGCAAGTATTTGGGCCTTCCTTATTTTGTTGGGAGGGAAAAGAAGCAAATTTTCAGTTATAACAAGGACAAATTGTGGTCGAGGATAAATTCATGGAATAACAAATTTCTTTCTAGGGCGGGTCGTGAGGTTCTTTTGAAATCTGTTGCACAAGCCATTCCCTCCTACTGTATGTCAGTTTTTCTTCTGCCATTGTCATTATATCATGAGCTTCAAGTTATTATGAATAGATTCTGGTGGAATGGTAAGAAAGAGGTAAATAAAGGTATTAACTGGATTGCTTAGGATCGTATGGGTATTCCAAAATCAGAGGGTGGTATGGGTTTTCGAGATCTCCATCATTTTAATTTGGCCATGCTTGGCAAGCAAGGTTGGCGCCTTTTTATTCATAAAGATACTTTGTTCTATCGTGTGTTTAAAGCCAAATATTTCCCATTGGGGGATTTTTTAAAAGCTCGCAAGGGTAATAACCCGAGTTTTATTTGGCCTAGTATCTTCACTTCTATTGAGTTGCTTAAGGAAGGTGTTCGATGGCGTGTTGGAAATGACAGAAGCATCTTTGCAGGTTCAGATCCTTGGATTCCTAAAGAAGGTGGTTTTGTTGCTAAAGATGGTGATTTGTTTGTGAATAGACATCGGAGAGTTTGTGATTTTATTGTTGCGGGTAGTAGGAAATGGAATACTAGTTTGTTGATGGAATATTTCTTTGTTGCTAATATTCGGTCTATTCTTAATATTCCGTTGAGTATCCATAATGTTCCCGATTCTCTTATCTGGCATTTTGATAAGAGAGGAAATTATACAGTCAAGTCCGGCTATCGTGTTAGTCTCAATTCAGTTCGGGGAGTTGTTCCTATCCATAATCGGGATGTGTGGTGCAGAATTTGGAAACTGGATGTCCCCCCCAAAGTCCGAGACTTTATGTGGAGAACGATAAAAAATGTTATTCCCACGAAAGTGAACTTGAAAAATAGAGGGGTGAACATTGATGATAAATGTTTATTTTGCTCTATGCAGGAATCTACAGATCATCTATTCTTGTCTTGCTCTTATGCTTGTGATGTATGAAGATGTGCTGGTTTTGGTTCTATGCCAATGCATGCTTCTTTTGTTAATATTTTCATGCAGACATGGACGTCTCTAGGTGTGGAAAAGGTAGCTATATGGGCTTTGATTTGTTGGTACATATGGAAAAGCAGAAATGATTTTCATTGGTCTGCTAAATTTTTTTCGGCACAACAATTATGCCATTCAGCCACTGCTCATTTTAGGGATTGGAGTTCATGGAATACTAAATCAACCATTTCTGCTGCTCCCGCTTCTATGGGTGGTGGGACCTCCCTGTCTTCACATGGTATTACCAACTTAGAGAATTCTCATTGGCATGCTTTTGTTGATGCTGCATTATTTTAAGTTGAAGATAGTACCAATTTTGCAGCCATTTTTGAAGATTCTGAGGGTAATTTCCTAAAGGCTCTCTCCGGTTATCAAGAAGGTGTGAAGAATCCAGTTGTTGTCGAAGCTCTTGCTCTAAGGAACACATTATTTCTTGCCAAAGACCAATTTCAGCAAAGTGGTTTCATTTTCATTGATTTTCAAGTTTTATTTTTTTCTTTGGTTTCATTTTCTTATGATCTTTCGGATTTTGGTCTCATTGTTCAAGATTGTAAGGTTCTTTTGGAGTCTAGACCTGACATTCTAGTTCATTGGGTTAGGCGTAATTTGAATGGTGTCGCTCATCAACTTGCTAGAGCTTCCATTCGCTTTGCTACCTATGTTTTATGGGAGGTTGTTCCAGATGTTATCATCCAATTTTTCATTTAATGAAATGGTCTTTATTCCTTCAAAAAAAAAAGACATATATGAGTTATGAAGTATGAATGATCACAAGATGTGAATTAAGGAAATATACCCGAGATTGTCATTGAGCATACATTATACATAACACATATGTATGTGTGTATGAATGAGTACTTATGTGATTGTGCAAATTAATAATGTGTAAATGTGTATATGTTGCATGATATAGAAGAGCAAATAGAGCGACCGCATTCAGACATTGCCGGGACATCGAGGCAATAGCTAACTGGAGCGTACTGTAAGTAACTTAGATCGTCTCACATTAATTTATGGTTTTGTTTAAATTCTGTATTAAATTATTATATGATGTGACTGTGTTGATTCCGGGCATTGAATGTCCGAGGCGTTTGATGCATGAAAATAATTAGAAGTGCTCATTGTATGTGAATTTGACAGAATAAGTGATACTCAACTCAATTGTTAAATGTCAGACCAAGGTCCGATGATAAATGTGAATGTGTAAATTGAAGAAAAGTGACTGATTGAAATTATGAGATTTGATGCATTTCATTACATGAATACATGATAAGATAAAGGTAGTTGTGACCGAAGTCGCTAACGTAAAAGAGCTTAAAGCTCAAAAAGTGGTAAGAGCCTCTGGCTCACTATTTATAATGAGCCCAGTATTCTCAATAGATACGGGACAGTTATTAATGAGCCCAGTATCCACAATGGATATGGGACAGTGAAAAAGCCACTCGGTCACAAGAACGTAATAATTGAATGTGAGTTACATGTGCACTGCATATATAATTGATACGCATGTTTTAAATGATAGAAATGAACTGATTGACTGTTCCAAATGTGATTTGTGAACTAAGTGAACAAAATGTTATTTGATACTATTTGATACTTGGTGAAATGATGTTCATTATATGATGACATGAATTATCTGTGAATTTGGAATTATGAACCGTTTATGTTATGTGATATGAGTGAACCATCGAGGATGGTTCACTCACTGAGTTTGCAAAGCTTGCCAAAATTGCAACGTTGACTTTTCATGTGCGAGAGAGGGGACTTAGCTTCTAAAACAACTTAGAAGAAACTTAGTATTGCTTTTGGATAGAAGAAATGGCTCAAAGTTCGATTAGCTGAGATTGAAGGATCTAGATAGAATTTTTATATAATTCCTCTTTCATGTAGAATGTATAAAAGAGTAATAGACTCTTATAGTTTTGATGTTGTATATGTATATGGATCATGTAGTGTAATGCTACAATGTGTATTATTGTTTTATGAAATGAAATGAGGAATTTGATCTTTAGACATTGTGATATTTGTGTTTTAATTTATGATGTCATGAGATAAGTGAAAGTGATTGCTTTAGCGCACTGATTCCATCGAGCATGTGCTTGAATGTCTGAAGGATGTATGAGCACGTGTTCGATGGGAGTGGGGTGCTACACTTGTCTTGTAGTAGATCCACCATAGCTTTCTTCTAATTCTCTTCAAAACCTACTCGTGGAAAGAAAATCCACCCGCTGAGTTATAGGCTTAGTGGTGTTCAAACAATTCCATTTCTTATTTAATTCAATTCATTCAATCATAACATGCATGACATATATTATTTTGCGGATATAAATATTTTCATTTATTTTTAATTAGAAATAGGCATTTAAAAATCAAGTTATGAAATACAAGTATGTATCTATTATAATAGTTTATATCGAAATATACAATGATCTCATTTGACTATTATATCGAAATATACAATGATCTCATTTGAAGTCCTTTAATCATTAATGATGCATTTATCTACTTTCTGTAATTGACCCAAAGCAAAATCCATCGGAATTGTATCACCGAGTCGGATAAGCGGGATTTTAAAAATACAAGATCGGGTTCTTGAAATCATACAATCTATTTTTTATATACATTCACCTTGGAACTGAGCTCTCGGAGCCATGCAGTTCATAACCCAAATCAAATATCTTACATCGGAATCGAGCTCTCGGAGCCATACAGTCTAGTAACATATATCATGACGTAGTACTGCTAATTCCCTAATTGGCATGCCAATCTTATCACATTTCTCCAATTCCTATCCATTTTACTAAGAACAAATCTAATTAAATTTTATTGAAATTTAATGATAATCACTCATAATAGCCAATTCAAGTTAGTCCATATTTGACCAAAGCAAATGTCATTCTTTAATGTCATTTTTTTCTGTTATTGGTTTTAATTTAATTCATATAACATTCAAGATATATTCATCTCACCAATTAGTCAAAAATAAGATGCATATCAAGTTTCTCAATTTAAACATAATGTATGCCAATTGGAGAAAATACTAATTATAAGTCCAAAATCTCAATTAATCATATATAATACTTCATTTAACATCCAATTAAATATTTTTAACAATAATTTCATAAACTCCTAATTTTGACTCAAGAACTCTAAATTTCCTAATACACAATTTTTAGGAAAAAGTAGAATTGGAAGAACACATACCAAATTAATTTCCAAATCTTCAAATTAAACTTCCATAAACTTCAATTTCATCATCAATTCCTTATTCCTTCTCTTTCTCTTTCTCTCTCTCCTTCAATTCATCTTGTTTATCTTCATAATATTGCATAACAAATTTAATTTCATGCATTTGATTCACTAATGCATGCAATCATACCAAAATTAAAACTCCATTAACTTACCTTATAAATTTTCGGGTACTATTCATTAAGAACACCCATATTCCTTTTCTTCATCTTTTCCCCATTTTTTGTTGATATGGTTGGTTTAAGGACCCTATGTTGATGATTTAGTGTTTAATAGGTGATTTGGGGGGTTAAACTAAAGAAAATTGGCTTGAAAATGTAAGAAATGAAAGAAAAATGGAGAAGGAAGGAGGGATGGTGGTTCTCAGCACTCCTTAGTGAAGAACAGAGGTAGTTGACCAAGAAAATGACAAAAATGTCATGTGTTCATGAAAAGTTTTTTAATTTTTTTAGATTAACTTTATCTATTAATTCTTTTGCTTAATTAAAAAAACCTATAAGAAAAATATCAACCTCATATAAAGATCTTTATTAATATCATTTATTTTCATTAATAGTTTCAGGATTGACTTTCTTTTTTTTGGTCAAACTTTAACCATTGGTTAACTCTTGGTCAAATTCTCAAAACGAATTCGTTTAGAATTCTAATTTAATCCTCAGGCTATCTTTGAACAATATTATCCGATGCCATGCAATTTGAGTTCCGGATGTCATTATTAACCTCAGGATACACTATTCACGACCCAAAAGTACTATTAATAAAATCGAAATTTTTGGGACGTTACAATAGAGGCATGTTAGGTAAAAGAAATATTGTAGAAGGAAAGGAATTATTCTACCTAGAGCAGTCAAGCCAGGGAGTTGCTGTCATCAAAGGGCATAAGATGAAAATTTAGAGTTTTTGTTTGAAATGATGGCAAAGGAGGAGGCAAATTAGGTTGGTCAAAGACGAGGTGGTGGGGGCGATTGTCGACATTGACAGGAAAGGGGGTAAGGATGCCATGGTGGTGGTGGTGTCCAGATGAGTAATTTTAGATTAGAGATCTTAATAAAAGTTTGGTGATCGAAGATGGAGATGTCAAATTTGGTGGAAATAGCATCATAAGAGGTTCTAAGGTCTTGAACTTGGAAGAGACCGACAGTGGGATCTATCAAAGAAAAATCGTGTTTAGGAGGTATAAAGACACAATCAAAGTATCAATAATATATGCTTTTACCAATAAAAAAGGGATACAAAGAGAAAGCGGAGAGTAAAAGCAAAAATTTTGGAAAAGGAAGCAAAAATTCTCATTGCCTTTCCAACTGCTTCGGAGCTTATATAAATAACATTGTCAACGCAATTCTTAGAACATTGAATACCAACAACAATAATAGCAATATTCGAAGGAACAATATTCTGTTAGAACAAGTACATCTAAAATATTCTGTTAGAACAAGTTCAAATGGGCCTTTTGCTCTGACGCTTGGGCCTGTCTTTCTCTCTTGGACTAAATGTAGACTAAGCTCACGTCATATTTCAGGAGGAAAAAAAAACAAAAAAAATCATTACATTTTTCTTTCTCTTGATTTTATGGACACCTTACACGGTTAGGATAACCTCGGAAGTTATTGGAACCTGACGTTAAATGGTAAGAAAGATATGTACTGTTACGTGGGGAATAAGAACCTGACAATGATATTTTTTTGTACCCCTTAACTTTACCCTTTTCTCGTTGTTCTCTGTTTCATCTATCAGGAGTTCTTGAAAATTTTTTGTATTACATAAAGGAAGGGAAATGACATAAATGAGACTGATAGAGCGGATAGCGGGAAAGAGAAATAAATGAATAAGCTGAATATTTAGAACAAAAGAACTGAATTCATATTCATAACTTTATTAACTAAATCTGCATAATCTCTTCGGTTGTATCATGTTTGTGTTGTAGCTATTGCTCAAACAGCATGAACGATTCATCTTCAATGATGTCCTTATTGGTGTTAAGCCCCTCCCACCAGCATCAATGATCCCAACACCTCTCCCAAAATACAACAGAAAGAAAAGGGGAAAAGAACTCTAAACCACTACATGGTTAACATGCTTTTGTGTACTACAAGAAGCGAAAGCCTGATCAATATAATCGGGTGGTCAAGGCAAGAAGCTACAGTTATAAGAAGCATTAATGTGATTGATGATACTGTCTTCTTCCTTGACGTTCAATTGCGTATGTGGCCGATCACATTCAGTCAACGTTGCTCCACTTCCACCACCGGCAGGAAATTCCGGACAACTAGAGACAACCACCAGCATCTGACGACATGAAGGACATGAGGAATGGGATCCAAGCCACATGTCTACACAGGCAACATGGAAGGCGTGGCTACATTGTGGCAGGACCCTCAACTCTTCTCCTTCCACAAACTCACTTAAGCAAATTGCGCACTCTGTCCATGAAAAGTTTGCTTCTTTATCTGATGCCTTGACACTCGCGCTGTAATTGTACTTGGGCAGGGACTTGAGGATCTTCTTCTTCAACCCTTTGTTTGATAAAGCAGGCTGCTGCTGCAACGAAGAATTCCTGTTGCCATGGGTGCGGAGCCTGGCACATCGAAGCACCGAGATCAAGGCTATCATGCATATCAATGCGCACAACATAGCAGCCATTATGACCACCAAATCAGACTCCACATTCGCTGCCTCTGGTGGATCTGCCATCGCTGCCTGATTCTGCAGTGAAGACTTTGAGTCAAGGAGGACTCTTAATCTCGGAAATCGGATCATTTGTGTGGTCTAATTGTACCCAGTGGGATTGTTAAAGTACAAGAGCAATTGGAGGTAAAGAATGGAGTTTGCAGCTTCTATACTAGCTGGTTTTAGAATATGTTCGTCTGCCTTGCCTGTATCTGTATGCTATATATAGGCAAAGCTGGAGGGAGAATAGAGGGTGGGGAAGGGTGAGCTCTGGTCTTTTCGAAATTGGAAGGCAACATGATTTAGATGAATGGGATTCTCAGAAAAGAAGAGAAGTGAAAAATCTTTAGATAGTTACAGTTTCTATGTCATACCGCAGAGACCTCAATTTTATTACGAAAAGTATGTGATGATAGTATTAGTCATGGGATGTAGGTCTCCAATCCAGTATACTTCTTGTAAAATAGATAGGAACTTAGAAGTCAATAGACAATTGAGCTTTTAAGGATTTCCGAATTCCGAGTCACCCTATACTCTTCCTTATTCAACACGATTGCTAAACGTTCGACTTTGACTAGGCATGGCATTGCCCCGCTTAAGACATGGATTTTGGTACAGTGCAGTGAGAGTTAATTTCCTGTACTTTTTCATCCCAAAGCATGCCAATTACCAAGCCCATACAGAACGCAGAAATATGCTTTTCCTTTGGTCATGTCAATGGAAGGGTGTAGTTATCTCTATTTTAAAAGACGAAACATTGAGATGTGGAAAATAAAATTGAAGGAACTAATGGAGTCAAATCCTTTTTTAATTGATTGCAATCACACGTTAGCACTAAAAATTATTCTTTCTTGACACGACATCCTTATTCAATCCAAACATTCCTAATTATCCCATCAAAAGCCGCTATTCTTTCATTCAATCCAAATATTCCTAGTTATCCCATCAAAAACCGCTATTCTTTCACATATCTTTCAAGACGATTCTCTTTAGCTGATACTGACAATAGTTTTTTTTCATAAGAATAGAATGCAAACCGATGTTTAGTTTTCAAATAATGGAGCAAGATAGGTGATGCCTTGTCATACTTATACCGCTCACTAGTTTGACTCTCCCGACTAACCGACTATTTTATTTTTCTTCTTTTCAATGCCAAGTATGTTACAGTAACGCTGTTGTCAAGTTACTCTGTATCTAGTGAAAGTAACGCGTTTATTTTTCTCTAAAACGTGGCTTTCGAGGGAACAATTAAGCTATCCCAGCTGGGTGTAACTGGGGAATAGGTATATTTCTACAAACAACGACAAAGAAAACTCATTCTAAAAGTCAATGATGACAAAATGAAAAAATATCAAGCGCTATGACTTGGAAAGGGGAGTAGTGGCAATAGACAAGACCTGGACGGATGATAGTTGATAAAATTGAATCGCTATTTTTAACAAGATTTTATTCCTAGCCATGTGCAAAATGCCTAGCACTAGACCTCCTCTATTCGGCGTATAATACGTAACGGTACCTTAATTACGTATTCTGGATCGAACGTAACTAAGGGCAAAAAACGAAGAAATGCAAAAATACCTGATTTTAAGTTCTGAAAGTTCAAACGAGCTTTCCGAAGACGAAATGATCCCGAATCCAATGCCGCCTTCACAGGAATCCATCACCGAGACGCAAGCTAGGTCTTTCTACAATTTTCTCAGAACGTAAGCTCTCATAACGGGTCAGAGATTCATTATGCTTACGATTGATATGAGCAACTGTAGGAGACTTTAACTTATATATATAGCTTCCATATCAAGCTTTCCCATCGCAAGGCTGATATGGACCAGATTCACACTAAAAAAGATCCATTTTTTACCTGGACTTCGACCCATTGATTTAGATCATTTATTGGGTCACTTTATTGTCTTTATCTGGATCAAATTACGTAACTTAATCGATAATTTATTTAAAACCCAAATGACAATTAATAACTGTCCACTGTATGAGAAATTGACAAAATTATCCTTAGAGGCAAAAATGTCTTACAATCTCCCCCTTGAACGATTATTAATTGCAGTTTTGACTCAATTTTAAAAACAGTTTAAAAACTTGGTTAAGCTATGCTGCTGTATTAGTCGACTGAGTTTAAAAAACAAAACATTTGGTCCAAAGATAATGAAAGTCCAATATTCTGTCCTGCAAAGCTTTCGATATCGAAAAGTATCAAATGCATATGTCATGTGTGACACGAATCCAATACAATCACGTATACCTAATACCTCACTAACATGAATGGGAAAATAGAGTGTGGTAAACTACGATGATACCTTTATGATCTAATATGTATCATCTTCGTCTGTAGGTCTCGATTTCTTTAACTTTATGCTAAATTGCATCAGAGAAATGCTGTTTTCTCTCACCGAATGCTAAACAGCATTAGAAAAACCTTGTTTCCTCTCACCATATGCTAAACAACATTAAAAAAAACCTTTATGTTCTCCAACTGAATGCTAAACTGCATTAGAGAACCTTTATGAGATTAAAAACTTATATCCCCTTATGTTATGTCTAACTTTAAGGATATATCCGTATAAAATTGTATGTGTCTAATGACATAAACTCAAGGTCAATCTTTATATATGCTCAATGACCTTTAAAATGCTTAAGATCAACACAAATCTTAAGGCTTCCATACGTATTATGATAATGTATGATAACATGTATTACTGAGGATAAACGATGATCATCTTTATTGATGAACTATCATACCGTCATAATATATCAAAACATACAAATGTACTGGAGCAAACATAACGATTCCTTAACTAATAGTGTCTAAAGACTTCAAAACACTCATACTGTATACTTGTGTTCTAAACACAAGTGGGTAAAATCCTTTAGCTAAAGAATCGACTCATAATTCCTCAGTCCTTAAATGCTCCAAACCTTAATGCCACCTTTTCGTATCAACTACTTCATGATCAAACAATTGACCTCAAAATGCTAAGACCCTGTGATATTTAATGTTGTTATTAATGAACACAGAAGCTTGATTATTACATTACAACTGAATGGGTTTAGCCATTGAGTCAACCACAGACAATTTGGAAATCAAAATTTTGAGCTAAACAATCTACGAAGTAGCCCCGTAGCATGCACTCTACATACATAGTTGGGGAAATTACCCGTGTCTACTTGACACTATTCCACAATATTGTACCACTTACAACCTTAAAATTGTAACCTTAAGTGAACTTTTGATCATCCGGACACGTAGCTAGACTTGAATCTAAATTTCCTATGAGGTTTAGTCTGTTGATTTTTCTATATGTCAACACATAATCCTTGATTCCCTTTAATTATCTTAACACTCGCTTGATTGGATTTCAATGGTCTACATCTGGGTTAACCAAATACTGACCAAATAGTCAAATAATAAATGCAATATCTTGCCTAGTACATAGCCAAGCATACATCAGGCCATCCTTACTAGAATATAGAACATTTCTCATAATCTCTCTCTTTACTTTATTCTTTGAATATTGTGCCAAAGATTATCTCTCACTATAAGAGATAGGTGTTACGACAGGTTTACTGTTAACTGTATTAAACCTTTGTAACATATACTTAATGCATACACTCTTTAAGAGGTATGATAAGTGTTAAGATATGTCCCAGTGAATCTGAATACCTAGGATAAAACTACGCCAAAGTCCTTTATGTCAAAGTTCTTGACCAAACATTGCTTAACCTTATATAACATGGTCAAGTACTTTGACGTGAGCAATATATCATCCTCATGTAATAATAGGAAGATAATTTTGCTCCTCCTGATCTCATAGTACAAGCATCTTTTTAACCTTATTTTTCATGAAGTTGAAAGAGGTCACAACCTTATCAACTGTAAGGTTTCACTTTTGGGAGGTTTGATGTAAATCACATATTGATCTGCGTAACACGCAAACCATGTCAGTTCCATCTGGATCTTGAAATCCTTCAGGTTGTACCATATAGGCTACTTTATAAAGGTCTTTATTCAAGAAAGCAGTTTTGACAACCATCTGATGTAACTCTTTATCATCATGAGCTACAATTGCCTTAATCACTCAAAATATATCCTTTGAGGATATGAGAGAAAATTAATATTTCTCCCTGAGTGAACCATCAGGCAATTGAGCTAGTCCATAAATCGCTGAACTTTATCCTGAAATCCTTTAGATGTTAAACTTCATTTACGACTGACGTTTTGCAGTTCTGCTACAAAATCAACTAACTCCCAGACCTTACTATGCTTCATGGCTTGCATCTCATAAGTCACTGCAACCCACCACAATTCCACTGCAAGTACAGAAACATCTTCTGTAAAAGTAACTGGATTTGTAACATGTCTAATATTATAGTCCTGTTCACCTAATAGACTATGTAATTAGATTTGATAATAGGTCATCTCACTCTGGTGGATTTACGCAACTGCATTAGATCTTGTACTTCCAGGAATCTCTGTGTGTACAGGTATGGGTTCCTGTTCCTGTACAGGTATGGTGCAAAGACTTAGATCCACCGGATCTAACTATATAAGTAGTGGATACATAATAACTGTAGTATCTATCCTATTTTCATCCTAAGGGTCAAGGGGCCCATCATCATTTCAAACATCGTATTCCAAAAATTTAGCTGTTAGTGATTCCACTATTCTGTTCCCTCATTCTCTACAGTAAAATCTGTAGCCTCTAAAGTAGTTAGGATATCTTACTAAATAGCAATAAGCATAATGAGTATTCTATTTTTCTTTATAAGGATTATATCACCTTGGTAGGGCAACCTCATACACGAATGTCTGTGAGACTGGGTTTTCACACTTCTAAATAATCAGGTAGATTCGTCTTGTTCTTTATTGACTTCTTCAAGTCCTTTAGCGTGCGGTTATGCTTTTCGACAACACACCATTTTGCTCAAGACTACCCGATATAGTTAATCAATTCACTATCCTAACCGATTCCATATATCTGGGAAACAAACCTCTTCAAGTCCTCAAATACCATGTTTACCATGATATTCTCCTCCACGGTCAGATCTGACACTCAAAATTGTATAATGCACTATATAAGGTCTTATGATATCTTTATGTATTAGACTCAACAAGTTAGAAGCATGTGTTGACTTTAATATCCTTATTAGCCAACTTACCCCTGCAATAGTCAACACATATTCCCAGATCATCATAATCTATAATTCAGAGAATGCTTTCCTTAATCAAGTTGTCAACCCTAGCTCTAGAAATGTGCCTTAAACTTTTATGCCACATCATGTATGACTTTTCATTTATCAAGGTCCTTCATTTCATAACGTGTTCAGTAAGATACGAAGAAGCTTATATCTAATTTGGGGTAAGACACATTCTATACAAACTATATGATAAGAAAGTTGTATCATTATGTTTTGCATTAAACACAATTGTACAACAGAAGCATTAAATACAAAACGTCAACCTTCTTTGTCCAAAATTAATCCAAAGATCATATATAAAATGTGTCGTGTAAAAACTAAAATGAACCTTGCTACAATTCAGTACATACATCCCCCATATATATTACTTCCACTTATTTATTGTTGTCAACCATCAGTTACTCCTTCCCTTTATTTGGCTTTATCCTGGATATGAACCCTTGTACTGTGGAAGCACCTTGATTAGATACTCCACTATATAATCACCAAGTACTTAATGTGACTATTGCAAATCAAATTTATAAATTGGCAAGCTAAGTAGTCATCTGATAGTCACAGTCTTTCCTTCTATGCCCTATACTGCTGGCTTCTTTATATCCCCAGGACCTTTACCACCACTGGATTGACCAACATCAGCATGTGGAGAAGATTCAGTCTTTCTACCTTTGATTTTAGTGTGCTTCATCTTTGCCTTCCATGTAGTTGCTTAGAGGCTTGTAGGAGTAACAAGCTTGAGTTTCTCCTCCTCAACAATGTAATGGGCAATCAAGGCATTGAAGTCCCATTCCTCATCCTGTGAATAATATGTCATCACCATATTACTTAACTTTGAAGGGAGTGTACTTAGAGTCTAGTGAATTATGAAGACATTAGGAAGAAGAATGTACTCCTTTACTCCCCCTTCTCCTGTATAGCTTATAAAGAATAATTCTTTATTCAAGGCACTTATCTCAACACTAGATGAGACTGCATATCTCTAGGAGACATTTCCAAGAAATTACTGTACTATGTTTGTGTCCAGAAGTTCACTAAGCAGATGGTTAGGTACGGATCTCTTAATGGTCATTAGACATAATCTGTCAGACTGATCCTGGGTTTCATGGGTTGTTTTATGAGCTTTCGATCTCATGGATGTAGGTAGAGATGACCTATATATCTGTATGGCCATATCAACCTCGGCTATCTCCATAGCATTCAATACATTCTCAATCTACTTCTTTGTATTGAAACCGGTCAGGGCTTCAATAGTGACACTGATTTCATTGACTGAAAAGGTAACTCTATAGTAACTTTGATTAGAGAAGCACAAATGTAGGATAACAGTGATACTGAAAACCATTAAACAGTATCTTTCCTAAAAATCCGATCACACATATTATGAAACACCTTTGGGCTGAATACATAGTATATGCAATTAGACTTCCATATAAAAAGCGATTAGAGTACAAACCATCAACTTTCACGACACTACCACCTTTGGGTGAATAGATCGTTTAAGCAACAACTTTCTTCCATTTAATGCCTTTATGATCTTCTCAAAAACGTTATGTAAGGCCAATATCTTTGGGCAGAATAACCAAACATAAAGCCAAAGACATCCTCCAACATGTAAATAGAGCAATCCAAAATACTGACTTGAAAGGCCATTTTGGTGACTACATTCTCATTAGTATTCCAGAAAGTCCAGTAACACAAGGGATAGAACTTTATGTTATCCTCACATTCTTTATAGGCATTGTTCGCTCAAGGTTACACTCGTTAAGTTTTACTAATTATAACCTTGGTAATTACCGCAAGCGCACGGGTCGCTTGCGTAGTACCTAAGGTGTCGATCCCATGAGGAAGAGAACTAGTCCTAAAATTTAAAGGCAGCTAACTTCGCAATTAACCTAATTAAACAACTAATGCAAAAATCAATATGAGAAATTAAAGTGCTAGAGAGTCAAAAATCACAACCCAACCCAAAATCGACTTAGAAATTACCAAGGAAGATAAAGGAGATTTTAATTCGAAACTAAGAAAACCTAACCAATTATGTAATTATTGAGTTAACGGGTCTAGGCGGTCATAGGGTGAATTACTCTCTCTCGAGTTATAATTCTTAACCCTAATTAGTAATCTCTAATTCAAATTATGGGAATTGCGATCTCTCAATCTGTAATTGGTCCAGATCCTAAATTAGTTTTAAAATTGCCTATCAACCTACCGAGAATTTATACTCGATCTCTCATTACACGACTCTACCAGGTTGACTCAATTCTCTACCTATCGATTCACCTAACTCTCATTAGCCCAAATCGCTGATTTTTACCTGGCTCACCCTCTCAGTTTGTTGCCGAATGATTAAGAACAGAATTGAAATCACAACCAACTCAATAAGAAAACACAATCGAATAAATTTTATTAATCTTAAGAATCAAAATCCGAAAGTGAGTATAAACGTAAACTCAACATTCACATAACGAATCTCAACACCTATTTCAATTCTATACATAAATAAAACTGAAATAAATAGAAATGCTGTCAGGAACGGAATCTCGAAGAGGCGACGGTGGGAAATCACCTGTTTCGGGAAGTACTTCACATCTAGCACATCTTCGGGTTTCTCTTCCTTTGTCTCTTTTCTTAATCTCTTAATCTCTCTATAGCTTTCTCTCGGATTTGACAGAATTTTGTTCTTTTGGCATGACTCTCTTCACTCTCTAATAACTACTGGAGACTGTCACATCGTGTTCTATTTATTCTGTGGAGGCCCTAGGTTAAACTCGGGGTCAAAACGGTCCAAAAAATCACTCAAATTTTGAGTTTTTGTGTCAGTCTGACGCAGGGCATGATCATGGCCCTGCCTGCCACTATCATGACCGGCACTTTTTCTTTTTGTCTCGTGGCTTGAAGTGCACGATCGTGGCCTGACTTGACGCTCTCTGTCAAATTCGTGGCTCCTGGTGCACGATCGTGGCCTGGCTGCCTCTGACTCTTCCTCTTCTGTCACGATCGTGGCCACTGTGCACGATCGTGGCCTGTGTCTTTTAGCCCGAAACTCTTCAGATCTTTACCGTTCTTCCCTGTTTACCCTGCAACACTAGCACACACATCAAGGCACCTCAAAAATATACAATTTAAGCTCAAAGATTCAGACTAACCAAATAAAACACTTAAACACAAAAACTAATCTAATTAAACCCTAAATGCCTGCTCAACACTCAATTTAACACAAAATGC
>JANQAP020000571.1:3067306-3077618 GCA_026874005.2 Erythroxylum coriaceum
TCTTAATTAATTTAATTAATTATATTTTATATTTTAATTAAATATATTTTAATTAATTACATTTTAATTATATTTTATAAATTATATTTTAATTATATTTAATTAAAAAATTAAAAAATATTAGTATTGGTAGGAATCAAACATATTCCTCCCACACATGGAGAGTATGGACCATTACCTAAAACTTGAATATGAAAAAACTATTCAATCAATCAAAATAACCAACCAACCTTTACCGTTCATTCTATTCCCATTGATTTATTTTCATACCCCTTAATCAAGCAAGGCTTAATTACCACGTGGGGCTTTGTTGTTGATACCCTGTGAAACAGGTAGGAGCTATATGCCTATGGACCTATGTTTACACAATCATGCGGATGTATGCAGACAAGAACGGCAGTTATACAAATGCCCTTCCTGATGATGAAAACAATTACACAGAAGCACTGCTTGACGATGCCCTTCCTGGTGATGAAAACAACTACACAGAAGCAATGCTTGACGGTGCCCCTCCCGCTGGTACCTCCATTGCTACATCTGGGAAGAAGGTGATTATTCTTTGTGCTTTTTGATTAATTAAGGTATAAGGCAATCAAAAGTGAGATTTCTGTAATGAACTTGACAGGCAACGTTCACTGGAAGAACCTTTGAACGTGTCAAGAAGTTGATGGGGAATATCAACCTGAAGAGGGTATTCGCGCCATCTACAATCGCAGCGGTACGTGGTCATTATGAAGTAATTTGCTAAGTAATGCAAAAATATGACGGAGTTGTTAATTGTTCTTGTTAAACATTTAAGTATTTATTCTTTGGCATCAGACACTTGGATTTGTTATTGGGACAGTCTCTCCACTCCGAAAGGTGATGATTGGTGAAAGTGCTCCCCTTCATGTCCTTGACAGCTCCGTATCTTTGATAGGGTATAGAATCAAATCCTACGTCTCTTTAACTAATATTGAACTCTGCTACTTACATGGCAACTCGGAGTGTCGTTGAAAATTGTCAGAAATCTATAAATACAGGGATGCAGTAATTCCTTGCATGACATTGATAGTGGGAGCAAACCTTCTTCGTGGTAATTAATAATTGAAACTAGCATTTTCTTCTGCTAGCGTTAGTACTGCTATTCATTACAAAAATTGTTATTTTGTCAGGTTTTAGAGGATCAGGAGTAGGATTAAGAGTAATAGTGGGGGTTATCATGGTGAGGTACGTATTGTTGCCAGTGATAGGAATTGGAGTGGTGAAAGGAGCATGTCATTTTGGAATGGTCGGATCAGATTCATTGTATCTCTTTGTTCTTCTACTTCAGTATGCGCTTCCGCCCGCGTTGAACATGGGTAATTTACTGATGCTACTTATTTTAAAACATTTTTATGATTTGGCATCGTTATCTTCGAAGCAGTATTACTTTGAAAATTCTCTTAGTCATGTCAAAATTATCAATAATAAACTATCCATATATCTTTTTTATAACGTTATGTTACCTAATAAATAATTTTAAGCAAAAATTTGTATTTTTGCCGTTTAAAAGACTTTGCCTTGATGTGTATATAAATTGAAATGATTTTGTCATTTTCTCAAAATTTTTAATATATAATCTTATTATAATTATTTATTATTAATGATACTTTTAATTAGAAACTAAAAAGGAATTTCAATTTTAGTGCGCCAACATGTGCTTTTATTAGAGTTAATTATCCGATACTAAGAGGAAATTATATTATATATCATAATAATTTTAATAAGTTAAATAAATTTCAATTATTCTTACAATGACCTAAACTACAAAATTATATGGTTAAACTTATTATTTATTTTTTAGGATAGTATGTTGTGTTAGATGGCAATAACACCTATTTTGTGATTGCACTGGCAGGCGTTCTCGTGCAGCTGTTCAAAGCTAGTGAGAGTGAATGCTCAGTGATTATGATGTGGACTTATGTGGTGGCTACATTTTCTCTGACCCTTTGGTGTACCTTTTATATGTGGCTTCTTGCCTAAACATGTCTGATGTCTCCTATACTAGTTAGCCAAGCACATACTTTATGCTTGCACCGTAGCCTTTCATTGTAGATAGAGATTAGACAATTCCATTTTGGGTACTCATCCAGCTCATTTTGAGATTTGAGCTTCACTAAAATAAACGAACTCGGGCAAGTATTTTGCTTTATTTCTGATTAAGTCCAACTCTTTGTAACCGTAAACGGATAAGCATTGTTGATTTAGGCCTAGCGGCGTTGAAGCTCAACAAGCTGGTTGGTTGTGTCGACCAGACGAAGTAAACCTCCACAAGGATGACATACATGGTCTTGTCGACCAGGCCATTAACATGGTCTCGTGGACTTCAAGACCATGTTCATGGGTCATGGCTCTTCATCAAGACCAGCTTGTTAACTCGAGATTCATTTAACTTCTTCTTCACGTTTGGTAATACACGGACTGCGGAGTCCAGCGTCAATTTGGGTCTCTGTGTCTTGTCCGAAGGACGGGCTTTTGTCTTTCGAAACGCTAACCTCTGCCGTTCTTTTTAGCGTAAGCTTTACTTCGGCTAACATGGATTTTGAAGGCCATTGTATCTTTATCATAATCAGGGCGTTCTTATCGTTTTATTAATCCTGGACGAAATAAAAAAAGGATTTTAATAAATTGATAATATATAAATATATAAATTTAAAATTTATATATTTATATGAAACATAAATGATTTAATTTATAAGTCTATATATTCAACTAAATATTAAATGATCATAACATTAACTAATAATATTTTACAAATATCATTAACAATAAAATCACTAAAAATAATAACAGAATTTTTATAATAAAGGAAACCATTTATGTAATTTGAGTAACTTAAATTATTTAATTTAATCATATTATCACTAAATTTATGTAAACTCTACGAGAACACAAATCCAACAATTATTACATTACTTATGGCAAAGTATAATAAAAATTATAATTACAAAAATTAAATTATTTATTAATATTTAATTATTTTTATAAATAATAAATAATCTAAAAATAAAAAAAGAAAAAACACAAATAAATACAATGTTATTTAATATTAATGTTACGATTTAAAATGCTAATATAATATTCACGTTAATGACAAATTACAAATTAATTATAACATATTCAAATATTTAATAAGTTAAAAATATATTAAAAAATCAGAAGCTTTACTTTTAAATTATACTCAGAACTCAGAAGTTAGAATTGTGAAAATTTTTTACCGTTAATTTTTAAGTTAAAATATCTTAGATGCATGATGAAAATAAGCACATTAAAAAATAAAAATATATCTAAATACTTCAAAACTATTTATAACCAATAAGTTAAAGTTAACTTTACTTAATCAATATGAAATTTTACGTTGCTCACCAACGTTCTCTACATTCAATGCTAATTTCGTTGTAAAATAGGACAATTTCCTTTATTATGTATCCACCAGTTGTTGGAATTTGCTCCATCACTCAACAACATCTCTACATTAAATGCTACCTAAAGCAGGTTTGGAAATGTGTTTTTGGTGGGCCTCAATACTCTGAACAACGTCCACAACTATGACAAGGTGGGAACCAGATCTTCTGTATTCACTATCGTATATTTACTCTGTTTCACACAATCTTAGCCATACAAATATGTGGGATCTATGTAAGACTCATATAGGTCCTATATATTTATATGGTTAAAATTATGTGGAACAGAATAGGTACACAGTAATAAATACGGAGGATCTCAATTGGGCAAGACATTCCATGTATTAATGGCGTGTCGGTAAAATATTGTTGGAAGGAGAATATACAGGGCTCTTTATTTTGGTGGGCCTAGGTAGGTGTCCAGGCCGGCACTAATCATACTGGCAGCTGGTTCGCCGTTTGGGTGGTTACTCGTTGGGTATCGTGCTTATGGTTACTGGAGCAACTATCTTGTTTTGGGATATTACGCAGCAGGCCAGTGCCTTCTCTTCTTTTTTTTAGCTCTTCAGCTAGAAATATTTATTATTCTCGTAAGTATAGAAAGAAATGCTTCCAAACTCAAATAAATTATATATATGCACATATATGATCCTTATCAAATTACATCATATTAACTAATATGACATTCGCAAGATTATCTAATAAAATTTATATACAGCACAATAACAAATTACATTTAATTAGAAAAAATACATCTAACTTTACCATCTTATGCCCCTCTATTTTTTAGAATTAATGTATATATATTGTAACCTTATCCACCACGTCATCAAGCCCAAAACTTTTCATAATACACTCATCTAGTCCAATGCTTATCCGCTTCAAAGTTATGACTAACCGAAGTAAACTGCCATAGCAAAAAAGAGAGAGCAGTTTTTACTTGGTTCAAGGGAATGTTCTTTCACAAGCTGTTTCCTCCCAAATTCATTTCCCCTTCATTTTCTTTATTTTTCAGTTTGTTCCCAAACACAGAGATGCAACATCCAAATCCTTGCCTAAACTGTCACACAGATAAGATGTTGAGTTCTCCAAAGTTGGGAGCCGCACTCAACCCAAATACACACAATGCATTATCCAATATATTTACTATATAACCATTAACCTATGATTATACTTTTTCTTAGTATAAGTCATTCGTGGATACTTTCCAGAAGCACAAAAAGGAAGCACGTAACCTGTGATTTTGATGTTGCGGATGCAGAAAATTCATTAGCTAATCCATTTCTAATTTTCTTATATCTAATTGAATGTTGGCATTGAACAAGAAGGGTTGAAAAATGAAAATAGAGAAGCATGATTAGAAATTACAACTTCTGATCAAACAATTTTCAGTTCAAGGTCTGGACATCCAACTTCTGCTTTGTGTCGCTCAAAAAGATCTTTCAATGCTACTACAAACTGACTGTGTACATCAGCCACCTGCAAAATCAAAACATAATTGAACTATCACTCTATGATTACCCTATTCATTAGTTCATGTTGGGATGTACTTGCACATCAACATATTAGCAACACAAGGGTAAGAGATTCGGGCAATTGATGGACTTATTTTTAAGTAGACAATAGCTTTAGACTCTCCAGCCAGTATGTTTACAAGCTATTATTCACTGCACAAGCAATCAACAAGAAGAAACTAAGGGAGGGCATGTAGATATCATTCAGGTCAGAAACGTACGCCGGGCATCACTAATAATCTAAAGCTTTTCTATGCATTTACTTAAAGTTGATTGATTCATTCTTGGCTGTCGTCACTATACAGAGTTTAGTGTTGCAATGCATACCTCTTCAGTTGTTGGCTGTGGATTTTTTTTTAATTCAATAGGTTTGCCCACCACTACATGCATTGGATATTGGTAGGGCAAAGGTAACCTGCAAAAATAAGAAGATCGATTCAAATAATAGAAATAGTATAGGATCACTAATACCTTTTTTTTGGCCTTTCGCAATTGATTAACATTTATCCTAAGAATCTGCTAATATATGGACTTGTCGACCTGTTTGTTTCATTATAGTTTCAATTAAATAGACAGAATCTATTTGAAGAACTAAAATTCAACTTAATATCTCGAAAACATCTGGATTTGTGTTTGAGAAGTTGTCAATGCTTCTCTGCAATGCTAATCAAACTTGATTTGTTTTCCTATTTCTCTTGGAAAAACAACGGATCAGCAAGGTTGTATTCAGCTAATATTTGACTCAACTTTAATTGGCAAAGAACAGTTGAAAAGTTTAGGGAGAAGTAACCTGCTGAAAACGCCAAGGTGAAAAAAATGCAAATTTACAGTTTGCCAAAAAATGCGTAATTATTTACCCTAAAACTCCCCAGAAGATTATTGGGGTGAACTTGACAGCTCTAGCAAAATTCATAAACAACTTTCCACCAGGTTTCCACCACCTGTAAACATGTGACTGAGGAAAAGAAAGGAAAATAATCAGCTATTAAGGGTGAAGCAAAATGCCAAAAGTTGTCCCATAATACAGCAACTGTTTATTCAATTATGGTAGGCAAAATACAGAAAATATATGAACAAGTTGCACCAAACAAAATTTTATCATACTACTGTGAATAATGAAAATTTTATTTGAAAGAAACAAGGTTGATATAGAGCCTATAAACGAAAAAAACATATTGTTTCGAGAAACATGTGAAAGATAAGAAGTTGATAAAGAAACAATACTTGGCCAAAGCAGAAAACTGGAACCAAAGGGGCACCCTTCTCCATAGCTATTCGAATAAATCCCCTTCTATTCTTAAGGTAGGCAATCTGCAAGTGCAAAAGATAACAACATAAGGATAAACAGACAAGATGCAAGATTGAGTATACTTACAAGGTATCAAAATTTTGCATAACGAGAGTACTTGTTAGTTCTCCCTCACAACTCAACAAGATTAAAGGAGGAAATGAAAGATAAAACAAAAGAAAAGAAATAAAAGAAAAGACAAATCGACTCATAATGATCCAATAGACAAAATAACAATTGCAAGAATTTCTTTTCCTACTATAAATGAAAATGATGATTTTACAAATTTGAAAACTAAAGAAAATATCAGGATAAGAGAAGAAAATGGTGTGTAGAAGAAATTAACGATCTATACCTCAACTCCATGCTCCATAAGAAATGTCTCTTGCACGCCACCAGGCACTACGATGCAACTATATCCAGCATCCAAGAGTGAAGTAAAATTTTTTCTCGTAGCAGGTGAAAGACCACACCATGTCCATATATGACGCAGGAATGGAGTATAAAAAACCTAAAAAGTATATTTGTCACCTTAAAATTGAAAGATCGATGCAGTTCTCAATATAAAAACGATAAAAATAGTCAAAGAAAAAGCATCTTACAGCGCTGCTAGCAAGGACCTTTATTTTCGGCAGAGGCATGAAACCCACATGGTCAGCAAGGGCAACCACTCCAAGAGGGAAAACAGAATGTGGCTCATAACCAAAGACTGCACGAAGTATAAATTTCTCAAAATACAAAGTTGTTAGCAAAGGGGACAGCTACAAAGTAAAGCTCTTGGCCCCCTCCCTAATGACAAAGGTCTTAAGCTCAAGACGCTAAACGAGAAGTAATGGTGACTGCTACAAAGTAAAGCATTACAGGAAGCTCCAACATCAACACTAAAAGCAGAGATTTTAGAGAAACTTGTGAAAAGGGAAAAAAGGGAGTGACCAAGTAGTAATATTTTTGGAAGTAAAGAACTAATATAGGTAGCATGCAACCGTAGAGAGCTCAATGTCATATTTAGTACAATAATAGGAGTTCATATTTAGAAGAATAAAATTTGCATCACTAATCCAGAAATTGAGAACTGTTTTGACTAAGACAAACATCATCAATTCCTAGAAACTTAGCATGAAAAGTAAGGAAAAAGGGAAACAAACCATAAGCACGATCAGGCCGAAATGCATGCATATCTTCTACATAAAGAGTCAATGGGAAGTAACTGCAAGCATTTCTACATATGTATCTGCAGAGCCATATTCAACCCATTCATCTTTATTTCTCTTCATTCAATAACAGATGAAAAGCAATTAATTGGACTGATATGATAATATCGTAATTACCTGCATAAGTGGCGACCCAATTTGTTAGCATGGTCGATTGGAACAAACATTAAGAGCAAAAGCAATCCCACTACGCTGGAAACAAAGAAAACCAAATTTAGTAAATCATGAAAGCAAAAAAGCAAATGATTTGAGCAAAAAGAAACTAACATGAGGAATCCGGAAAAGGGGAGAAAGAGGAAGGAGAAAAGAAGCAAGGCGACGTTGAAATGGATAGCACCCAGCCATATTCCCAATGATACCACCGCCTCTATTGGGTTTGTTGAGAATCTCTCACTCGCTCTCAGTATCTTCAACTTCTTCTTCTCTTCTCCTACTTCCATCTTTTTAGTAACAGCACAACAACAACAACACTCTCCCTGTGCGTCTTCACAATTATGCATATATATACAACTGCTGTCAGCTTCCAACCCAACCTTTTTATTTACTTATTTACATCCACGAGTATGTATATGGGAATTGAAAATGGCATCGAAAGATCATTCGATCTTGAATTCTCCGCCTCTTCCCCTTTATTATTAATATTTTCAAAACTTGTATAGAGGATTACTGAATTTCCAAGTCAAAATCAAAAAAGGAATCACGCAACCAATTGCTTGACGGGTGGTTCCAGATCCATCCACGTTTGTTGTATTATTCATTATAATAAAATACTAACTGAAGAAAAAAACAAATGATATGTCACAGAAATTGATCACTTTAGTAATAATCAGATGACAATGTCCTTTTAACTTGTTATAAAGAGCCAGACCCCACCGTCATTCAGAGTCACATGCCTTGCCTCAGCATTTTCTAGTTTAAAATTAATAGATTTTGATGTACTCACCCTACAAATTAATTAATTACTTTTAAGTATAACTTGCACTTCTCAGCCATAGAGTCATACAAGAAATGTGTTAGGTCGTCGTGTTTTCGGTTTTTAGAGCTGTAATATATGTAATTAATTGCAGTTTTCTTCTTCTTGGAATTAGTAGTCGTAATATTTTTTTTAATTGGTAAAGACCAAAATGAGCGGTGGATGGAATGAGGAAATGAATTGCCTTAGTTGTCCCGTATTTAGTGAGAATTGATACATAGCCAATACCAGATTTCGAGTAACTCCTAACCAACAACATTAAATTGGCAACTGGAATCAATCACGGTGAGCATCGCAGTTGAAACCATGGCAGCCATTTCTTGTAGCGGAGTTTCCTGGAGGCCCTTTCTCTGGGGAATATCCTTTGTCCATTTCCTGACGTATTTCTTACACAAGTTTCCACTTCTGAGCATCTTTTGTCCTGCAAAATGAAATCATATTGATTCATGGGCTTGTTACTATCGCTTCCATTCCGTAGCTATCAAGAAATGATTCAACCCAGAAGCTTAAATAATTATCTATCAATCAATATTTCGGTTCCGCTCCCACCTCTTGGAGGTTGACGTCATTGCTTCTGTCATCTAACCCTTGCTCAGAGTTTTGGGGTGCATCTGCACGAATACTGGTGGAAGAGCTTGATCTTGAAGTGCTTCCAATTCCCATCTCTATTCTCAACTGTAACAATCACAAAACAAAATATCAAGACCACTTAAGTATAGCAAGCACATTCATATATACACGGCAGAAGTTTCAAAGAATTGATATATTGTCACTATCTAATCAAAGGAGGCAGTAAAAAGTGATGACTTATATGTATGTGCAGTGCGAACCTGTAACATTCGATTCTCAAGCCTTTGCACTCTCTCTAGCAACGTGCCCTTATGATGAACTTCCTCAATAGCAGAGGGCAAATCCTTGCAATGGTCCTGTGCTTCAGTTTTTCTGACTACACAACGGCAACACTGCCTTGACTTTGCTGCTGCCGGTATTCCATACCTTTCTTCCACTAACTGAACCTGCAAATTTGTGGAGCTTAATTAAAAGATAAATAATTACAGACTTGTTAGTAATCTTTCTTACTTTACGAACGTTTCAGATTGTGAAAACCCTGTCAACTTTGCATATATGATAAAAAGTTTGATACCAAAGCGTCAAGACGATCCAATCTAGGCAGAACAGGCAATGGAGAATCAAGTTCCCTCTGCTTAATTTCTTCTGCCTCCATCTCTTGATCTTCTAGCTAGTTACTACTTCTCTACGCCCTTTTCGCCCTTTCTGACAGCTTTAATAGAACAAACGTAAAAAGAAAAATGAAACACATAGTTTATAGGATTAAAAAAAAAAAACTACTATCGTATGTATGCAAAATGTGACAATAACATTCAATTTAACTTTTCAAAAAAAAAGTGACAATAACATTTTTTTGTCAGATAACTAAATTCAAGGAACGTGATTCTTCAATTATTAGGATATGGTAGGAGTTGGGAGGATGACCTTTTTTTGCGAGGACTTGAACATGGCAACAACCTCGCCATACCCTTTTGTCACTATTCTTGTGTCAGAGATATTGCATTCTTGTCTCAATAGTTCTCCTATCCACTCTTCGTGCCACCAAGATCTTCTATAATAACCACCGCGAAACGGTAAGGGTTGGCAGTGGCTTAAACCGAGTTTGTTTGACGGGTTAATAATAAAATGGGATAAAATGTAATATATTTTTATCATTTGATTGAAGGTTTTATGCAATGTTTTAAAAATTGGATCAGACATTGAACCGCTTGAAGGAAAAGTTTAAAGTTTAGAGGTTTAATCGATAGTGAACTGCTATAAAATCGGTATATAATAAATAAGAAGTAAAACTTATAAGAATAAGTAAAAATAAAATATTTTATTGAAATAAA
>JANQAP020000571.1:3339613-3353965 GCA_026874005.2 Erythroxylum coriaceum
GAAAATGTTTAACCGTCGGCAAATTTACGGACGGAACACTTGTTACGGTCGGTACATTTTCGGTATATTTACCGACGATTTATCATTTTTCAACGTTAAATTTATCGACGGTAAATTCTTGTACCTTCAGTAAATTTAACTACGACCGATTCTACGATATTTTTGTCTGTACATTCTGTCGGTAATATGTGATACCGACGAAATATCTGTATTTTTCGTCGGTATTTTTCGTCACAAAATGATTGTTTTCTTGTAGTGTTAGATAAGGTGGAATGACATTTTGAAAATAGCTTCCAACTCATATTAATTGAAACAATTGTTAATGGTGAAGAACTAACATGATTAGACTCAAATAGAATATACACTATTCCTATGCTCTATGTCTAATTGGAACAATTTATGAATTATAAAGAAAATAATGCATGAAAATGTTAGTCAAAACTATTTGGATATTTGTAAATATTTTAGTAGTTATGATGTATTATCAGACGTCAATTTTGATCTATGATTGTAAATTATTTAATTAAAGAATTAAAGATAAATTAAAAGAGTTATTTTATCTAATCCTAAATATGATTTAAGATTATAATTTATATCCATTCCCAATATATTTAGAAATCTAATGAGTTACATACAAAGAATGAGCTGAAGAGAGAAAATGTGTTTTAATCATGTTGAAATTGATTGTAAAGTTTGAGAGACTTTATGATTAAATATGAGACATTTAATAAATAAGTATTAATATTAGATGTTAGGTTTTAATTGCTATTTAATTAGAATGAATTCTAATTATAGTTTAATTAAAATTAAAATTTTATTTCAATTAAATTATTAAAATATCTAAAAACTATTATAAATTAGCTTAGACTTTAATGAAACTAGCACTTTTTACCTAATTCTCACTATGGTTAGAGTCACATTTGTGCAGCTATATTAAAGGAGAAGTGCCAATTTTAGAAATAATTGGAAGAAAAAGAGAAGTATCAATATGTATGACGAATACGGCTAATCGCTTACGGTAAAAGATAAATTGCAAAATTGATGAATGTGCAAAAAGATTCACATTGACTGTTTGTCAAGTAATTAATGACTAAAGAATAGTTACACAAACATTAATTGGTCAAAGTTATAGCTATCGAGGTATACATGTGTATAAAAAGCAAAGATTCCTCTACTTTTTGTTGTCAGGGGCTTCATGATCTCTTTGTTTATGATGCATGGAACTGGTAGTGAAGATTAACTCCATGCTATTGCTAGCACTGCTACTGCCAGAGTTAAACAAGGCGTCTGCCATATCAGCTACTGGGTATTGATATTCATGACCAGCTGTTTCTCTACCATATCTGTTGAAGATGGTAGATGATGATGAAGCGGAGCCAACTGCAGCTGTAACTATCCCACCACCACCACTAGTACCTCCAAGACTGAATTCCAGCCAATTCCCCAGAAAGTTTCCCCCGGGAATTTCCTGCGTGGTTTCTGCAGCTGATGGTCCTTGTGGGGGCTGTGGAACTGATGATATAATTGGTGCCGTGGCTGACATGTGACAAGTATGTCCTCCTCGGTATGTCACTTCATAGGTGAAGGGGTCGTCGTCAAGTCGTTGAACTAGCTTTTTGGCTGGACATTGGTAGAACTTTTGGTGGGTGCACCTGTAGTAGCCCCTGAAAATAATTTATCAATCAATTAATGGTCTTACGCATCATATGTAAATATCCGCAAACCATAACAAGATCATGAATAAACGATTCGCATTCTTGGGTTCATATGCGGAGTCAAAACGTGATTACTTTGACTTCAATTCGACCTCGGTTGGCCGTATACCGGGTCAAAAACCTGATTGTTTCTAGAAGGGGATCATGTGTAGCATGAAAAATCAACGGACATACGGCAATTTCAATCAAATATGAAAGAGAAACTATTCTTCTTACGCTTTTGGTTTGGCATATCTCTATCATTGTTCTAAATACATACATATATGCACGAATTTATATACCTGGGAAATTTAGATCCATAAATGTCCTTCTGCCCATACTTCCTCCAAGTGAAGCCATCTTCAGGTGGGATTTCGGTATTTCCTCCTGTGGGAGCAGGTACCCTCAGGGTTCGTTTTTCTTCGTTATTGTTTCTGAATTCCAAATATCACAATAATCCAAATTCCAAAATCAATGAATGCTCACTCTTTCATAATCATTAACAAACAAAACATAATTTCAACTTAACAAATATGAATGGAATGATTATCTTACTACTCTATCATATACCATTGTAATCTCATTCGGATGTAAGTTTAATGGAGTATAAATGATCATAAAGGAAACCACTTTAATAAGGTTGGCTTTTCGGCTTTCCTGGTAATTAGTCAAACAACAACAATTAATAAACCCCGGCACCTACCTAGAAAAGGCCTATCAATCACTGGTCTGTAAATATCTGTACGTGCCGGCCTCTTTTTATTCATTTTAAGATGGTTGAAGGGTGGAACTTAGTTTCAAGGATTCTAATTCTAGCCTATACGTTTAGGTGTATTAATGTACGTGGTTGACTTCATAACTTGCATGACAAAATCATGTGATGGTAAGCAACTAAGGATGATTCTAAGTTAGGATTGTCTTACGTTACTATACATATGCAACAAATTATAAGCACTAGAGTCATGAATTATGGGCAATATACCTTCTTCGTTGTCTCTGTGAGGATGATGAGGCAGCAGCACCTCTGCTTGCTTCTCTTGTATCCATTGCCTGAACATCACCACTAGCTGACATTTGGTTCCTGGTAATTTCCACCAGCCGGCGTGACGATGAGCTACTCATCTCATGAAGATGATAGAGCTCCATCACTGAAGCGCAAGAAGTGCTACTTGCAACTAAACTTTCCTGTAAAGCTTCTTTCTGCTGATGAAGCACGGTGCCTGCAGGATAAGAACATATGGGATTTTCCTGAGCTACATTTAGTCTATCATTAGCAGCCATAAAAACCCTGATAATCTCATCCAATGATTTGGCAAGTGCCTCAGGCTGCGGCTGGTTGGCCAAGCTTGATTCAACTTCTCGAGCTAACTTGCACCCTTGAAGGATTAAGGAAATGATATCAGAAGCAGAAGCCATAACTGGTGACGTAATGTTGTACTGTGGATGGTTGCTGTGGGAAGGAATATAAATGGGTGATCACCGGAGACTTATTCTTTAGTGTAGTCTAATAATTAATCAGAGTACATCCTTGGAGCGCTTCAGTTTGGAGGAAGTTGTTGTTCAACTTAAATGTTCAAAGTATTTACGGTAAAAAAGAAGAAGGATTTGAAGTTGGAAAATATGACTAGGTCATGGTCTGTATTACTACAACAGATTAGTTTGGGTCTAGGCGAAGACCGTCCCCCGTTGAACCGACCTAGGTCTAATTTGGACTTTGAAGAATTGGAAGAAAAATAACCACTGCTTCTAGTTCTAGCTTGCGTTGAAGTCAAGAAGGATTTGATTGGCGGGGTAGACCAAGCAAGTCCCGGCTGAATCTTGAAAGTTTACCGCAACCTGCTACGGTCATTTTGGGAGCTGAAACCCCTTAACTTCCACGACATGCCATGGGCCCAAAACAAGGCCCCTCTCTATCCGCTCTTTTTCTTCACCTCTTCTTTTATTTATTAAATGAATTTTTTAATATCACGTTATTTAAAACTTATATCTTTTCATGGATCCAGAAAATGTAGAGGGGAGTGCGAGAAACGCTCAAAAAGCATTCACCGAAGTGGAGCCTAACTTTGCTATTTCTGTTATTTTAAGATTGATACAAAGGACTTAGTAATTACTTGAGCGATCATTAGTAAAATCATGAAGCTGGACAATAATAAATACTTAGGAGATTCCAATAACTAACTGAAAGAACATGGGCATCGGTGCTCATTACATTTTACAAGTCCAAGTCCAAAATTAATAACTATATCTTTGTAATTTAATGACATTCTATTTTTTTTTAATTCAAAGGGAGTAGTAACAACAATTACAGACATAATCGTGGGATAGCAACACCCATTATTTCAGCAAGAATATTACTTAAACAACCTGCAAGAGGGGAGGATAAACAAGTTACTCGTAGACTAAAATAAGTGCCATAGTTTGCTAGCTAATTTGCACATCTATTGCTTTCCCTATAAATGTGGCGAGATCGAACAATCCAATCTCTGAAGAGAAGGTTCAAAACACCCTAGACAATAGAGCTTGTGGCCGTGTTCTTTGTCGAAGAGGAAGACAACGTATGGATCACAACCAAGGAATCCGTTTCCAGTTCAACCTTCCGAAATCCCAGGTCCCACGCCAGTAGTAAGCCATTGTAGACACTCCAAAATTCAGCTTGTAGGGATGAACTGTACCTAATGTTTTGGACAAAACCACCAAGCCACTTCCCTGTGCTGTCTCTGATCAGGCCCCCTGCCAATGCCATGCCAGTAGAGTGTTTAAATGCACCGTCCGTGTTTAAGTGCACCCAATCATGTGGCGGTGGTGACCATCCCACTAGCTGCTCTGTCCGAATGTCAATTCCCACCAGCACTCGACTTTGTAACTCAAGGGAATTGTGAATCCATTGGACATATGCAAGGATAATCTTGCTTGGTTTCCCAGGCCATCGAAACTGGGGATTAAAAAGGGGTTGGTTCCGCCAATACCAAATAAACCAATAGGTTACCCCAAAAATGGTGGGCCAATCGTGACCAAATACCTGCCACTTACTTTGTAGGTTTAGTTTCATCCATGTATGTAGAACCTAGGAATAAAAAGTGACTGAAGCACCAGATGGTAGTAAAGATAACCATATCGTTTTGGCCCTAGCACAATCTCGTACTACGTGGAGACAAGTTTCTATTTCGCGACAAAAGTAACAGCTACTGTCCATAGCGATATGACGTAGTACCCGGTTTTGATTCGTAAGGAGAAAGCCACGTGATAGGAGCTAAAGGAATGATCTAATGCGTTGGGGACCATTCCATCGCCATAGTAGATTCCAAAACCCACTACTAACTCCGATATTATCCTTCGTTATTAAATCATAAGCTGAAGCAGTGGAGAACAATCCATCTGGTGATGCTCCCCATATAATTCTATCCAGGCCAAAAGTTATAGACGGGGTTAGGATACTGGCTATAGACAAACAGACGGATGAGGGAAAGAATTCCTGAAATAATTCCCAGTTCCATCTACCAGATGCGCTCACAAAATGATCTACTGTGAGATTGAGAATCGCAATTGGTATAGGATTGATAGCATGTTGGATCAATATGCCTAAATCGTCCACCCACACATCCAACCAAAAACGAACAGAAGCTCCATTCCTAAGCTTCCATTTGATACTGCGTAGAACGTACCACTAAGTAGAAGCAATACCACACCATACCATCAATCCGCCTTTAGAGCGTAGCTGTGTGGGTAATGCCTTTGTGTGAAATTTATATTTTGCTTTTAATACCTGAACCCATTGAGCGTCCGGACGATTAAGTAATGACCAGCCTAACTTGGAGAGTAGAGCATCGTTATAATGTCTGACCTTTCGGACTCCAAGACTGCCCCTATCTTTGGCCTTGCATACGACCTCCCAATTTTCTAAACTGAAGTTTCATGAAGAACTCCCGGAGTGCCAAATGAAATTTCACATTGCCTTTTCTAACTCATCACACAGTTGCCTAGGGAGTTTAACAATTTGCATGTTGTAAATAGGAAGGGCAGCTAGTACGGATTGGACAAGTGTAATACACCCAGCCAGTGACAATTGCTTCGCTTGCCATCCAGATAGCCGATTGTGTGCTTTATCAAGAATATATTGATATGTAGTCTTGGAGGTTCTTTCATGAATAAAGGGAACCCCAAGGTACTTCCGCAGGTTGTGGGTTAGAGTGAAACCCATATTTTGACTTAACTTCCTAGCAATCGACGGTGAAACATTGGGGGAGCAATAAACTCGAGTTTTCTCCTTGCTGACCTTTTGTCCGTCGAGATATATAATAATTCGAGGGTCTCGTGAATTATTTGAACTTGGTCAACAGAAGCTTCCGCAAAAAGGACTAGATCATCGGGAAAAATAGGCGGGATAGATGTGGCCCATTTATGCTCAATCTGATAGCCTGTCAATGCCCTCCAGACACTTCCTTGGTAATTAAGTGCCCCAACCTCTCTAGACATAAGACGAAGATGTAGGGAGATAGTGGATCACCTTGTATGAATTCGTGAGTGGGAAAAAACGTGTCAGAGAGTTCACCTTGCCAATTCACCTGCATAGAAACAGACGTAACACACTTAATGATTATTGAGATTAAATCGTTCGGCAGCCCGATGTCGATGAGTGTGTCTTGAATGAAATCCCAGTTCAGCTGATCATAGGCTTTTTCCAGATCTACTTTTATAGCCATATACCCACGCTTTAAGCTTTCACATAGAGTGAAGAACCTCTTGGGCCAGAATTATTTTATCCGTCATCAGGCGACCCAGAACAAAGCCGTATTGTGTTGGATGTATTAAGTCATTCAGAAAAGGTTTTATCCTATTAACCACCACCTTTGAAAGCACTTTATAAACTACGGTACATAAACTGATTGGCCTGAACTGAGATATATGAGTCGGGTGGGGGAGTTTACGTATCAACACAAGGAGTGTTTGATTGATTTTTTAATCCCAATTGTCATGTGTAAACAGTCGTTGCACAAAATCTACTAAATGGTGGCCGATGGTGTCCCACTGTTTCTGGTAGAAAAGAGCTTGAAAGTCATTGTATCCAGGAGCTTTGTTTGGAGCTATACTGAACACTGCCGACTTCACCTCCTCAAACAGAACTGGACGGGTCAAGCATAGTTGTTTAACCTTGGAAAGCTTATTGAAGCCCTCCCTAATCGGAAATCTTGTCGGAGAAGTAGTCTCGGCTGAATAAAGTTAAGTACAAAAACTGGTGGCCATGATTTTCAATTTGTTTGCATTCGTAATTAATGCTTCCACCCGCAGCTTTCTTCTTCTCACCATAGTGACTGCATGGTAAAACTTTGTATTTTTGTCGCCAGAAGAGAGCCATTTGGTAGTAGGATTGTTGGTGTCAATAGAATTCTTCCTGGCAAAGTATGCGTTCTAATTCGCCCCAGAGATGATATTGTAACTCCTCTAGAGATTCCGAATGTGCAATCTCCAGTCGTGTTTGAATACCTGCTAACTGGGCCTGTAATCGGTTCTTTTACTGGAATATATTGCCGAAGACTTCTTGATTCCAAACTTTCAACTTGCTAGCTAAAATCTCCATAGAACTACTAAAATCCACCTCAGTTAGTCACCAATGCTCCTGTATAAATTGTGTACAATATGTGTACGCAAGTAGGCAACTTGAAATCTGAAAGGCTGAGGACGTCTCGGAAAATTATCCATCGCTCCTAACGTGACTAACAGAGGCCAATGATCAGAGTTCAGAAAGGGCAGATGAGAAACTCTAGGTGTGGGGCCATGTTTACTCCAGAAATCAGAACAAAAAACTTTGTCTAACCTAACCCAGGTAGAGCCTCTTCTCCAGGTGAAATGAGGCCCTAAAAATCCAAGATCCTGTAGACTACACTGTTGGACACAGTCCTGAAATAACTTATTCACTACCGGCTGATGTCGGGCTCCCCCACACTTATTCGCCATCTCGAGCTTGGCGTTAAAGTCACCACCTATTAACCATAGATGTTGGACTACTCTAGCAATCTTTTTTATGTTTGGCCATAGGAATCTTTGTAAGTGGTATTTCAAACTCGCATACACTGCTGTGAAATCAAACGAAAAACCCAATCACTTAATAGTGACATGAATAAATTGGCGGTGGACCGCAAATAACCGAGCCTCTACTTCACTCATCGAAAGCAGCCATATCCCCCCTAAAAAACCTCAGCTTCTACTCGAAATGAATGAGGGAAACCCAGTCGTTTGACTACCCGATCCGCTCTGTGTCCACTGATTCTAGTTTCGAGGAGCACCACCATGAATGGTCTATAAACCTGAACAAATATTTCAAAACTGGCTTGAAGGCCTTGCCTCTAACCCCTTGACAGTACTAAATTAGAAAGGACATATATAAAATAAGACATAGTTGACAACCACTGATTAACTCTAAGTGTTCATCTCGATATCTAGCGAATTACCTTCTGGATTGCTCTCAGGAGTTTGAGGGACTACTTCCATCTGTTGGTTGTTAGGCTCGGGGTCCGCCTGTAATGAAGCGACTGATTGGCATAGATCTGGAGGTCGTGTTGGCAGGATGCCATATTCATTTAGCGAAGGGGAAGGATGAAGATGATTCATCCCTGCAAGATCATCATTAGGACCTACACATTCTATAGCAACATCGTCATCGAGTAGTTGAAAGTGTGGATTCTGTATTAAAACATCTTTGTTCAAGCCAATGTTAATAGCTGTATGGGTTCCAGGAGTACGTTGTGGTATGACTGTCTGGACAGGTCTGATCTCGGTAGGCCCTGGAGTTAGGCTTGGTGTGGCAAGGATTGGTGAGGGCTGAACACCTGCGCACTGCTAACTATGGTTTTGCCCTTGTTTTGTGCTCAGATATTTCCTTTCATTGACCGTGCGCCCTTGGCTAGCCCAATAGCTTCTCGTCTATGGTTCGCTATCTGTCAGTCGATTGCCACGTTGTTATTCTGCAAGCCATGAGTGCTGTAGGTGGTGGTTGTGAGGAGTTCAATTGCATTCCCTAAATTATCTACAGTAGATAACACTGAAAACCAAGAGCTTCGTGAGACACCTTGAGGGGCCTTCCTAGAGTGGGATGGTGTTTAGTGGCCGTCTTGAACATTCAGTTGTCGGCTTCTCCTCTGTACTTGGATCCACGGTACATAGTCCTCAGCCCCCCACTTGGTTAGAATTGGACGGGTGGTTACCTGCAGGATCCCTAGCCGCAGTAGCATTTCACCCAGAAAGAAATCAGAGGCGAATCCTATTTTTCTAATTTTTTCTGGGCATTCCAGTGAACCATGACCCACAATACCGCATATGAAACAAATTTGAGGGAGTCCTTTGTATGTCACCTTTATTTCCTCGCCATCCAACATCACGCGAGAGCAGAGCAGGACACTGATAACCATATCCACTGCCACCCTGGCAAACTTCCCCCTTTGACAGTGCTGAGTGGTCCCATCGATTTTAACTGTAGAACCCACAAGATTACCTAAGGCATGAAGAATCACAGGATGATATCTCGACACTGGAAGTTTTAGAAACCGAACCCATACCACAGCTCGCGATATTTTCCCTTGCGAAGGCCAAAATTAAGAGGTCCAGGGTTGAACAGAAAGCACCTGCTTGGTGAGGGCATTCAAATAGTCTTCTCCGTCGATAATGTTGATTAGAAAATAATCGAAGTCCAGATCAATTATTTTCATAGGCCCCGTCGGTTTCCACATAGTTTTCAGTCTGGTTTGTAGCATCTTGAAACCAATCTTACGATTGAGTAACTTGACCACCACAGCTTGTTCCCATTTCTTATCAAGTCTCCGTTTGACCGAAGGGGAGAGCTCTATCGCTGCATAGTGGTGGGTCTAGATTTCTTGGCTGTATGGCCATCATGGTGGTGAGAATACAAATCTCCTCTGTTGGCTTCAGAGCGTTTTGAGTGGTCCATCCTTTCTTGATTTCTTAATGACGTTCTATTTAACTTATCTTTTGTTAGTTTGGTTTCCTTGTGAGTGACTCTCCTCTGAACTCACGTAGGATAATTCTGAATTTGGTTGTAATAAATCCAAGAAATTTTCTGTATTTAGTTGGAAATTGACTATATTAACCAAGTTAGCTACGCATGATACCAGCATCTGTTTAGGTTCTATGCTGAAACTTCATTTAACTGGCAATCAGATTTCCTTTGAAGTACTCAATGTGGTTTAGATTCAATAGCTTTCACTGCTGTATCGATTTGTTTCAACATCAACATATGCATTAACATAAGAGTGTTAAAATACCTTTTATGATTCAGAATAGATTTCCCTTACCAGTATTAAAAGTTGTATTCTTCAAGGCTGAGGTATGGATGTCTCTGTCCTGTCTCAACTGGCCTATACTTCTGTTGTTTGCAGCAATTATTATCATATAGCCATGTTATATTTGCGTCATTTCATATATGATTTCCTATAGTGTATTTGTACCTGTCTGCAGCACACTAGCTTTTTCCAACCTTTCTATCTATTTCTGTTATTGCCATCAGCATCATAGGTTATTTATGCTTCTGTCCGGGTCAGACATCCGAATATTTTATCCTTACTACATAGTACTGAAGTTGAAAGTTTCAATGCTTCTACCTCAAGCATCACTATCTATCATCTATATGATCACTGAAACTGTTATCCTCTGTTTGAGAAGATAAAGAAACTTGGTTTAAAAGGCACACAAAGGTACCTTTAATCCAAGTCAATTCACACAGTTTTTCAAAGTCACCATTGATTTATGATTTATTATTCATTGATAGTCTACTGTAGTTTTCTCTTTTGCTTCTCATATGCCATATTGCTTGTTAGTTTTACGTGACAATATACACTTCTGGCTTACAGATTAATGGTTTAGGCAGCTTCATTTACATCCAAACTTTTACTGGGTACTGCAGCGCAAACAAACACTTGCATTTCCAATATGCTTTCCATATTCTCATTAAGGATCAAGCTTGATGATGCTTCTGTTGTCATGTATTCCTCGTAGTACTTTCCCTAGTTCTTCTATGTTTGATATGCGGTGTCTTTTTGTGGTCTCTGCATTGGAGGCCTTATGAGAACATAACACTGGAAGTTCTTTAGTCACTTGGTTCAACTCATCTAACTGCATTAAACTACTTGGAATGAGCTACTTGAGGTCTTTGCATTCTTTAACTTGTATAAAAAATAAAATTTTGAGCTCGTGATGCATTTATCGTGATTCTTCTACTGGCAGGATGACTGTTATGCTTGGGGACTGCACCAAATAGCTAAAGCCGTGAGCTTTTCAAACAATGTGAACTTGTATGTGCTTTCCCATTTAGTTGCTGAATTGAATGATCTCTCAGTTCTTTTCTCTTCTTTGTTAACATGCTCTTCTCCTATCCTTTTTTTTAACACTAACACTAGCTTTGGTTAATGCAGGTTCATGGTATGTTTGCTTGGTCGGCTTTGTCGCACCAACTTTGGACTGGAAACTGCATGCTTTTGATATTCTATCAATGTTATGAATATAACATTGGAATTAGTATCGAATTGAGTTCTGGTACGGTATTGTACTAGAATCGGTTAATATCGAGTACTGTTTCAAGTAATTTTTTAAATTTATAAAATAGTTCCTAAATTTTTTAAAAATTACAAAATAGTCAATTAGTATATTGTATTGTATACTTTATAATTTTACATCAACCATCTCTACAAAATTATAATAATAAAATTTAAAATAACAACAATTTGTTTATTTTTATTAACAATAATTTTCACATATAAATATACAATTAATATGAAAAAAGATCATTTAATCAATATACAAATATAAAATTAAGAACAATATAAAGTATTTAAAATATTACAATTTCATCATATAATAAATAATAATTACAACAAAATATCAAATAAAAAACAATAAAGATCTTGAACTCTCTAACTATCACAACTTATAATAAGAATTTGTAATGTGGAAATAACCAACTAGAAGTGAAACCTGAAACAAAAAATATATTATTTCATTTACTATCAATTAAATAAATATTATTTAATAATTTAAATATTAGTAAGAATTTAAATAATTTAATTTAATATTATATATTCAATTAATTAAAATTAATTATTACTAAAAATTATAAATAACTTAATTTAATAATTATTAATAAATATAATTGAATTTAAAAATATTAAAAATTAAATAATTACAATATATTTTAAAATAAATATTAGTTTATAATTAATAATTTTTAAATTATTTATTTTGAAATTAAAATAATTTTATTAATAATGTATTAATAAATATTACATAAAGATTAAAATAAATTTAATTAAAATGATTTATTTTTAAATTTTATTTAATGTATAATTATTATTAGTAATAAAATGTTTAATTAATTTATTTTTTAAATTTATTTAATGTATAATTATTATTAGTAATAAAAATATTTATTTTATTTTAAAAATAAAATTACAATAAAAGTTTTTTTTGAAAAATTAAAAATTAAATGTATTAAATAAAAGTGGGAGAAGGAGAGTAGAGACTAGAGAGAGCCACCGTAGGCAGTGGTGGAGGAAGGCTTTTAAAAAAAATTTACTTTTTGCAGATTAGTCTCTGCATTTTAAAATTTTTTTGGTATTGGCAAGTATTCAGCCTGTATTTTGAATATCACCAGTATTGGCCGGTACCAAGCAAAATAGTTCGATACAGATCAGTATTAGTATCTAGTACCGTTACATATTTTTTAGTACCATTTTTTCGCCGGTACAGTGCAAAATAAAAAACTTTGTGTTTTATTAAAATTTGATAGAAATTATGCAATTGCAAGTGGACCAATGTCGGTAATCGATGTGCTTGGAAATAACTAAATTTCTTACATCTCTCACATGATTCATATGTGGCTTAGGTCTTTACTATCAAACTCATCCATCATATATGCACATGTATATATACAAAATATTTTTGTTAGTTTATTGCTCCCTTCTTTGTAGTATTGTATGAGGTTGATAATTATATTTGTTAGAAAATATGAATATTTTAAGATTTTTGTATCTATTTAAGATTTCCTATTTGGTTAGGATATTTCATAACCAGGAAATTTGATCATTTTATTTAGTTAGTATGTCCTCCAATTATACAATCTTATTATTTTTGTTCCATTTTTAGTTGTTAGGGTAATATGTATATAATTGATGCTTTTGTATATTTGTAAACAAACAAGATCTGAAAATGTGGCACTAAAGCAGTGGTTTTAAAAACTAAATGCCTTGAAGATGCAACTATTTTAAAAGGCTTTGTTGAGCATGATAGAGTATATGATTTTTTGGTTTGACTTAATGATGCAAAAGAGCTTAAAGTATATGGAAGAAATAAAAGAAAAAAATTAGTTAACCACAAGTCTTAATGTGGGTAAGAAGGATTGGGAATTGAGTTGATAACAAAATATAAGAGGTGAAATTTAAATTGTGTTAGGATTAAAAAAACTAGTAGTGTTATGTTGTTCTATTTTAGATTTATTATCCTAGTTGTATAGGACTTAGAGAATTTCTATTATAATAGGACTTAGAATAGAAATTTTTTTCCTAATAGAATAGAGGTTCTAAAACTTTCTATCTCTTTATATATATATATATATGTGTGTGTGTGTGTGTGTGTGTGTGCATTTGTGTGTGTGTGTGTGTGTGTGTATTCAGCTCTTCATAATAACAAGCAATCTAAATTTTTTTACAAGCTTGAGTTTTCAACTAGAAGGTATGATGCTTTCTTCTAGGAGTGATTCTTAGACCCTAGGATTGATTACTATTTTACTAGTATTCATTCCTTATATTCTTCACTAAATGCTACTAACCCTAGCCCTTATTCCAACCCTCTTAATCCTACATTCTATTCATCTCAAACATATATTCCAGCTATATTAAACCAAAATCCTAAACCTAAATTTAGCAATTGAACCTTAAAATTCTAGTTATATAAATTCTGAAAATTCTACTTTCTTAACTTAAATCCAATATTGAAACTTGATATTCTAGCAACCTAATATCAACTATATTTCCTAATTTTGTGATTTTAGCTACTAGTTAATAATTCTTCTATTTTTCTTACATCAATTTGGTATTAGAGCTTTGGTTCACAATAACAACATGTAGCAGAAGGGTATATAGAGGAATATTCAGTGATTAGGAGCGAGATGAGATAGTTCTAAGAGTTATAGAAAAAGTGGATCTTATTGACCCTTGATCACAAGCTGCTCCAGGAACTAGTCCAGAAAGCAATATTAGACAACAAATTACACTTGATGGTGAAGGTGGAGAAAGTGAATACCAAGTTGAAGAGGTTGGTACTAATCAATAGCGAATGAGGTTAGGAAATCAATGCCTACCGAGAGATCTATGATAAAGAAATCAACATATAAAGAGCATATGCAAGCCTTTAAAGGTCACAACAGAGTTAAATCACACAACAACTCGATGACATTACTAAGAAAGTTCATGTTGAAGCTTCTGATTTTGCAGGAAAGACGTATCCACACCTATTCTTAGACTGGACAACAGCAATGGAATATTTCTTTAACTGGTACTACATATGAGAAGATTAAGAAGTTCTGTAACACCCCATTACCCTAGGATACGCATCGGGACGCCCGTAGGTCGTTCCGACACATAACCTAAGATAACGGAGC
>JANQAP020000571.1:3383965-3394551 GCA_026874005.2 Erythroxylum coriaceum
CCAAATATTAATATGTCATTAATTAACGGATGAGAGTTTTTTATATTAATAATTTCCCTAATAATATCGGATTGAGTGGTTATATCCGAATGTGAAGTTACTAGCCTCAATTCCTAAATTTTAAGGTCATTTGGAAAATTGTCTTACGGCGACTTCCAAACATCAAGCATTTGTCTCCAGATAAAGCTGGTGAAGTGGCAGTTGGAAAAAAAAACAAAAAGCAAAGCACACAAGTACGGTTCACTTTGAGTATTGCTAAGATGAAGAAGAAGCTTGAATTGAACAAGAACTTCAAACTTCACTTGAAGAGAGTCAGCGACACTAGGAGAGGCATCAGTTGACTTTGATCCGCGTCATAGGTGGCACAATTATAGACATTTACTGTCTGTTACGTTTTATCCCCAAAATATCTTCTTGGATTTTGTCTTGATGGTTAGAGATTTTCCAGTAATCAATGTTTATTGTTCATGACAAAACTTAGCTTATGGGCCCAGTTTTATCATAAGCGAGAGATCAGTTATGATATAGAACAATGGTTCAAAGAGCAGATGAGCACTGAGGAACTTGAAAATGCAGAGTCCACTCTTGCGTCAATTGGCAGTAAAAATGACTCCAAAATGAAATTCATTGTTTGTTAATGCACCTGACAATAGACTATTATCTCCGAGTCCCTAGAAGTAGATGTTGTCAAAATGCATGTTTCTCATATACGCTTGTCGGTGTTATTTCAGGACCCATCTAAACACGTGTTTCATTTTGTTACTAACAAACTCTAACTTTGGAGCTATGAACATGTGGCCTCCTGGAAGAGCCACTCCCCACGTTGAAATGCGAATGAATTTAAGTGGCTTAACTCATCTTATTGTCAACATTTCTTTGAACAGGCTTTTCAAATCTGAAGTATGTATCAGAATGTCAAAACAACAGACGCTGCTTAAGGCTTGCTCAAAATGAGCTTGTTTTTTGACAATGAAACTCATCACTGCCAACTAAACTCTACGTTGACAATAATTAGTCCTCATAAAGCTAAAACTTAAAAAGAAAATTATTATCAGATATTGATGAAACCTTAAACACCATACTCTTTGATAATTTGGATCCATGCAAGTTAAAAAGTAAGCGAAGTGTCAAAAGCATTCGCTATTTTCCAAGTTTTTGTTTTACCAGGTTACATGAGCATCCCATGTATCATCAACCCTTGACTTGTTTCCCTAGTAAATCAACTACCCACAGTAACAACTGCCTTAAATTTCATTCTTGGAACATAATCAGTCGATTGTTTTTAACAATTCATTTATTCTATAACGCCTTATCAATCCTCCCAAAGGAAAAACGGAAGTCATAGTTCGTCAGTTCAGATCAGAGCTAGTATTATCCCTGCCATTTGCTGTCTGAATTTGCAACTGGAGTATGTACAACAGACGTGAAGCATTAGTATCAGCAAAAGAATCATAACCGTCATTGGTGTGAATACCTTGACGCTATTCTCGAGTTCAAAAGGAGTGATCCTGCCACATGAGTGACCAACCCTCGCCATCGAAAGATACCAGTACGTCCATTCTCTAATCAAGTGTGACTAAAGCTCCTTGACCAGGCAGCTCAGAAGGCCGAAGGACAATCCAATCACTTTAAGAAGGGTAAAAGCACAAACTTTGAGATATTTCTCATCCTTAGAACGCCTCAACAGTTTCAAAATTATCACTCATTATCACCATATTCATCTTGAGACTAATCACCACCTCAAATATCTCATCTTCACTCGTAGATGAACAATCGCCAGAGAAGAAGACATGCATACTATTCCTCAATTCGATCCAACTGCATCCAGGAATCTTTTTCAGCCGTTTTTCTCTCATTGATGCTAACAGATTTGCTGTCCTATCCCACAATTCAGCTTCTCCATATATATTTAGAAGTTGAATATAATTGCTGCTCCTGCTTGGTTCTATCTTTAATAGCTTGCCACCTGCCAGTTCCCCAAGATCCACATCACGATGCACTCTACTGGAACACAGCAAAGATAACCAAATACTGCTGTCTGGTTCAAAAGGCATCTTTTCTACAAAGCTGTAGGCATCATCCAGGCATCCTGCGCGGCCCAAGAGATCAACAACATTTGCATAATGCTCCATCCTTGGCTCAATCCCGTAATCTGTTATCATTGATTGAAACAGGAATAGGCCTTCTTCAACAAAACCAGAGTGATTACAAGATGAGAGCAGAGAAATGAATGTAACATCATCAGGTCGGATTCCACAACTTTTCATCTCCTCAAATTTTCTTATTGCTTTCAAGCACTCCCCATGAGATCCATGACCAGCAATTATTGAATTCCATGTTACCAAGTCTTTCTTTGCCATAGTTTGAAATATACGTTGTGCATACTTCATGAACCCACATTTGAGGTACATATCTATTAATTTGTTCTCCGTTTGAAGATCTAGAGAAATCCTCAGCCTTGTCAGGTAAGCGTGCACAGCCTTCCCTTTAATCAATGCTGCTACTGATGAAATGGCAACAAGGATGGTGGTAATGGAGACAGAGTCTGGATGTAGACCATGCTCCATAATCTGAGAGAAAAGACTAATGGACAGTTCTGGGAGGCCATTTCGGCAATGGCAAGAAATGATAGAATTCCAGGCGACAAGATTCTTATATGGCATGTCAGAAAATACATTTTGAGCATTCTCCTGGAAACCACTTTTGGAGTACATGTCTATCAATGAACTTGCAACAAAAACATCCAAGTTCAACCCAGATTTAATAACAAATCCATGTATTATGCAGCCCAAATCTACATTTTCCATTCCTGTAAATGAGCTAATCATGCTTGCAATAATACTTGAATCTGGTTTCAGTCCATCAGCCTCCATTTCTTTGAAAAAATGTATAGCCTCCTCATATTTCCCATTTTGGCAAAAACCAAATATGATGGAGCCCCATGCAACCACATCTCTGTCCTCCATTGTATTGAAAATTGAAATAGCTTCATCAATACTACCATTTTTGGAGTACATGATCAGCAACGCAGTAAGTGCAGCAATATCAATTGGAAAAGGTCTCTTGACCAAGTCCGTGTGAATCAATCTCCCAAAATCATATAGTCCAACCCCACTGCAACAAGGCAAAATATTTGACAGTGTGAAAGAATCAGGGAGAATTTCGCATGATCTCATGTGTTTGTAAATTTTAAAGGCGTCACAAACAAGTCCATTATAAACATAGGCTGAAACCATTGCGTTCCATGAACCAATTTCTTTGTCAGATGCTTGATGGAAAACTTTTTCAGCATCTTCAACCAAAGTGCACCTGCCATACATCGACAAAAGAGAATTACCAACAAAAGGGTCGTTTTCAAAGCCCATCTTCACGACATCAGAATGAACCTGCTGGCCAAGAGCCAAAAGTTCACCTTGACAACAGGCAATCAAAGTACTGCTAAAAGATCCTGATACAAGTTTGACATGCTCATTCTTAGCCCAGATATACAACTCCAAGCTATGTTCCCATAAAGAAATCTCACAAAAGCCTCGAATCATAATATTCCATGCGACAACGTTGTTCTTCTGTTTCAACTTCACAAAGAAACGCCAAGCATCCATTGGCCTTCCACAATCAAAGTACATGCTAATGACCGCAGTCTCCAAGAATGGGTCAACTGAAGGCATATTTCTAACAATAAATCCATGAATCTGTATCCCTTCCAAAATCGAATCACATTCACCAAGCAGAGTACACAAAGAGTAAGCGTCAGGCCTAACACCTAATGACTGCATTCGACGGAACTCAAGAATACCCTGTCTAATGTGACCAAAACGAAAGAACCCACCAATAATGGAATTCCAAACAGTGACATCATGGAGGGAAACATGACACGCAGGAAATTTATCAAACAAGTTGACTGCGTCACTAAGAGACCCACATTTGACATACATATTGATAAGCGAAGAGGTGATGAAAGGATCGGAGTACAAACCATAGGTGAGGACTGTGGAATGGAGGGCTTTGCCATAGTGGATAATAGAGAGAGAAGCGCAGGCCTTGAGTAGAGATGGGTAGGTGAAGTTGGTGGCGGCTTGAGGATTCCTAGAATACAGGTATAGAGCTTCTAAATATTGTCCTTCGCGAACACAAGCTTTGATCTTATGATTGGAAAGAGAAGAAGAAGAAGAAGAAAATGTTCTTGTCGAGTGCCTCGAGCGTTTAGGATAACTCAAGTGTCGCATCGCCCGCGCCCACTAAATGAGAGTACGCTAGCTTTGTTACATATTAACTTATACATGTGTTCTTAATTTATTCCATCATGTTTATAATCATTTTATACTAATTACAGTGTAACTCTAACATAATAAAAACTTCAAATATATTAAATTGATTAATTATGATGATAACGAAGTTCTTTAATATATAAAAAAGATTATTTAAAGAATTTTAAACATACCGTCAATGCATTTGCATAGGCTGATTGTTCACACACATACACACATCAATCGTGTGTTTTATTAAAACTGATTTAATAAATAATTCTCTCAATTCAAAAGGATATATAATAGTTTAGTGAGAGTCTAAAATAAATCGGATGGAAGAGGAGGCTACATAATAATTTACTTGTACGGTGGATTGGAGCATTTACCCCCTCGGCCTCAACTCAGCCCCGTCCAATCTAAGGATAGCAACCCTTCATTCATAACCAAAACTGTTGACCGCTTGAAAATTGCTGAATGCCTGATTTTCTAATTCTGCAAGCAATTCTGTATACACTGTCTCATCTCACAACCTTCCTCTTTTCTGACAATCCTCTTCGCTTCTCATCCATCTTCCGCTTCTTTGATTGCCTTTGAAATGATTTCCCAACCAAAGATGGTTGTTGCTTCAATGCAAAACTCTTAGCAACGTGCCCCAAGTGAAGTTTCTTCACCATAAAAATTCTTTTTAGCTCTCCCCTGTGCGCTGTGTATGCTCGGACCCATGAACAAAATGCAGTCTGTGCCAGCTTATTCATCTTTGGCTACAAATAGTATAGTAGATCAATATGTAAGTACATGAATAACCAAAACAAGTTAGCAATCAGCAAATTCACTATTAAAATGTAACCATATTAAATGTGCAGCTCATATGTAAGAGATAACACCAAACGCCCACCATAACATAAAGAAGTTTAAATGACGCATGGGGACGTGCCTGACAACCATAATGTATTAAAGTCTCACCTCAGCCATACATGATTCAAGGGCTTTCTGCAGAGACAGAAGCCAAGGATGTAACTCTAAGGCGGCAAACTTTCTGCCTCCCTGCACCTGACCATTAAGTGTAAGAGAATTCAACACCTTGAGGATGGGATACTCTGAGAGTGATACACCATGCTTCTCTAGTTCTCGAAGATAATCTACTTCAATGGGTTGCAGAAATAACAACGAATCTCCTTTCTCGCCCAGTCGAGCTGTTCTACCAACCCTGCATCATGAACTCTTCATGTTTAATTATGTTCCAAAAGATTCTCCATTTCATCTTACAAAAATATTCATTGATCTGCCATAAAAAACATGCAAGAAGTCCTCAACAGACCTGTGAACATATTCTGTAGCCTCTCCTGGAGAATCATACTGTATAATACACCTAACTTTTGGGAAATCCAAACCTCTAGCAGCAATATCTGTAGACAAAAGAAGAGCATTCTTCTCAGTTTTGAAGGCTTGAAATGTGGTTTTCCTGTCCTCCTGTTTCATGTTTCCATGCAACCGAAAATTTTTGGTTCTCAAGAACATATCTTTTAGTTCTGTTTCTGAATGAGGGGAAGATGTCCAGCGAAAGTTACTAATCAAATAATAGTGAAAATCCACTGCATCACACGTTGAAAAGAATACCACAACCTGAAACACGCAAAGTGGGTGAAGTTGACTGGCAGAAGAGGGATAAGCAGATAATTAACACGAGAAATTAAAAATAAAAAGAGTCGAGAATGAAATAATCTGAAGAACATATGTGAAAACAACAACCAAATAGGTAGCAACTACATACATGAAAGATAATTTTACCTTTTGGGAAAGATAATTTTACCTTTTGGGAAGTTACTCTCTCAAAAAGATGCTTTAGGATTGAAAGGAGAACCGCAAGTCGTGAACCACAGGGTACTGCATTATATTCTTATCAGGAATTCCGTACAAAAATAGGATCTATAATAGGTATGCAAGAATGAGGTTCTATCTTCATCTACCTTTGACATATTGTTGAACCAACTGAGCTGGAAGTTTATAATCTCCAGCTGAAACAATTGTTGCTTTGCTAGAATGTTCCAGTTCATCATCGATATCAGATTGGATAGATCCAATACATTCAACTGACGGATCTACTTCTACCTTCTTATCATCAAGTCCAATCATGACTGGATTCTCCAAACTAATTTTAGCAAGATGATTCACTTTTTCATTTAATGTAGCGGACAGTAACAAATTCTGCCTCCGGGAATTAGAGAAATAAGTAACTTGATCTTCCTTGCCAAGAGTTCCAACTTTCCTAGAGCCCAAAAATTCTAGAATCTCCTCTATTTCCTTACCAAATCCCAATTCCAAAATTCTGCCAAAGTGATCAGCCAGAATAAGTTCAGGACAATATAAAAACACAGGATGCATAACAAAGTGATGAAGATTATATTGTAACCTCTACCTATCTGCTTCATCAAAGATTATCCACTGCAGATTTCGGTGCATGAATGATGAAGTGTTCTTTAAGTGATCCAAAAGGCGCCCAGGGGTCGCAACAAGAATTGATATCCCTAATGAAGACAATATGTAAAGTCAGTCAACAGATAGAGAAGGCGGAATAAACCAAACTCGTTGACTCAACACTAAGTATACATCATATACAATTACACAAACTAGATGCTTTGAGAATCAAAGTTTTTGTAAAATAGTCTCTCAGAGTCTCAGTAAGAAAGGCAAGTACCACAAATGAAATCAAAATTCTCTACCTCTGCGCAGCCTAGCTTTCTCTTTCGATCTATTTTCACCACCCATAACATAGCCTGGGACAATCCAATGAAAGCGGTGCAGTAACTTTTGCAGAATCTCGTAAACCTGCAAGCACAATTCACGGGTTGGCACGAGGACCAACGCTATGGCCAACACCAGTTTAAGTTGAAGTAGGCCTATAAAGATATCAAATTAAAAATTGTGGAGCAAATTAAAAACTTAAGAAGGGATTCATACCAAAAGAACCATGAGAGCGATCGATTTTAGGAGAGTAAGACTGCAAGAGATGGATAATAGGAGCTAAATAGGCCACAGTTTTTCCAGTGCCAGTAGCCGCATTAACAAGCCTGTATGTTACAAATCCATCTCTCTTAAGGGAAAAAAAATAAAAGAGTAATTAAAAAATTAGGGAAACGAAGAAAGCATACACATGACGACCGGAAAGAATAACGGGAATAGCTTGAGCCTGAACCAATGTTGGAGCTTCAAAGCCCATCCGCTCTGAGAAGACGTGTTTTAACAGATTAAACAACAGTATGAATTTGAAGAAGAGAAGAAGAAGAAGAAGAAGAGAGTGAGAGTAGGAAACCTAGAAGCTGTTGACAGAGAGTGGGATGAAGACCCAGACTTGAGAAGCTGCATGACGCGAATAACTCTGTATTTTTATTTCTCCCTTTTTCTTCTTCTTCTCCAATTTTCTTCTTCTTCATCATCATCATCTTCTTCTTCCTCCTCCTCCCTGGAATAGAACTAGAATACTCCTCTTCCTCTAAGCTAGGGACTAACCGGTGCCTGTTTACGGCTTTTTGAAGGGTGCAGATCTTCTGTCCCTTTATTATCTACCTACCCAGTACCCATTTGATCTCAACCATCCAATGCAATAAATTGAATGATTGAGATCAAAAAGAGACAGAGGGTACAGAATAAGGGGTATAGATGATCTGTCCCCCTTTTTGAACGGATAGGGCTTTTTGTAAAATGAAGAACACGTCAAGGCCACATAAGTCATTTCCATTGCACCTCTTAGGCGCTTCTTAGGGATGTCAACTTGGACCATGGTGACCCATGGCTCGGCGGCCTGGCATTGGCTGGCCTGCGGCCCAGCCCGCTCACGGACTGACCGACTTATGGTCCACCCATAGGCTTATTGGGCCACGGGCAAGTTGAGCCGGCCCAGTATGTCATGTATTTTTTAAATAAAAAATATTCAAAACGATATTGTTTTAAAAATAACTGACGGGCCACGGGTTGGGCTGAAACAGTCTGCTTGTGGCCCAGTCAACTAGACCCGTGGCTCAGTTAACGCGGGCTAAAAGCAGGTCGAGCCACTTTTGACATGCCTAATGCTTTTATTATAGCAAACAGACAATAGTTGACTGAGATTTATATGTAACAAATAACAATATTATTCCTATTTCTGATGTAATTCTCGAATGTACATTAAGTGTATATATTCTGTGAGACAATAAAACATATACATATTTCATTCCTCTAATAAGTTTTTACATAGTATCGAAGCTTTCCTGACCAACGTCATAGATCCCAACTTTGGCTCATCAACTACTAGCCATAATGTCACACAACCTTTTACTCCTTTTCTTGATTTTTCCATTTTAACAAAAACCATGAACTTTAACCTTCCCATTAAGCTTGACAGGTAGAATTTTATCAACTGACGAGCACAAGTACTTGCAGCCATAAGAGCGCTTGAACTTGAACACTTCATCACCATTACACCTTCTCCTCAAATTTTTAGTGCAGATGCAAATCAAGCCACTGACCACACAGACTACAAAACTTGACACAGAACAAATCAGCTACTACTATGTTGGTTGCTCTCAAAAATTGGAGAAGAAGTGATTGGTCAGGTAAATCATTCCAACTCCTCCCACCAAGTATGGCAAATTCTCGAAAATCTTTATGCTCAAACCTCTATGGTTAGAGTCCTGCAGCTCAAACGTCAACTCTCAACAATTAAAAAAGGATCACACACTATCCGAATACATGCAGAAAGTTAAAACTATAGGAGACCCACTTCAAATTGCAGGACATGTCATCACAGAATATGAACTAATATTAAGTGCTCTCAATGGTGTTGGTCATGAATATGATCCTATTGTGGTTTATCTAACACACTCCATGAAAACCTCAACTCTACAAGAAGTACAATACTCTCTCATGATGCATAAAAATACAATTATCCGGATAGACATCTCATCACCTATTGCCAACTATGCAACCTTTAACAACAATAATCAATACCGTAACAATCAAGGTGGAAGGAGTAGCTTTAAAGGCAGAGGAGGTCATGGAAGAGGAGGCATATGGAATGGAAATCGAATATTTTGTCAGCTATGCCACAAACCTGGCCATGAGGCACTCATGGAGATCTAACAGCAATGGAAAATCTACACAAAACAATCCACAAGGCTATCTTCAATCCTATTTGGCCTTAAATTAGAAAGGTAATCCCTCTTCTTATTGCTAATGTGGGTTCATCTCATATTCACTTCCAAGATAGCATACATACACCTCTTGCATTGAAACAAATTCTATATGTTCCAAACATAACCAAAAACCTGTTAAGCATATCTAAACTCACCAAAGATAACAAGATTACTGTTGAGTTTACTGACGTTAATTGTTTGTTTAAGGACAAGGCAACAGGGAAGGTTCTACTCAAGGGAGTACTTTGGGATGGCCTATATAGTCTTGAAGCCACCAAGCCACAAAACCAAATCAGGCCAGTCAAACAATCACATTCTGCTCCTAGTTCTAATGTTTTCGGTTCTCCACATTACACAAATTTTCTTTCTTCAAACAAAAGTCATTGTGAGGCAAATTTAGCACAAAAGAATGCAAATATTTGGCATGCCAAACTAGGACATTCTTGTAACAAAATATTAAAACAAATTCTGAGTTCAATGAAGTTCAACATAAACCCAAACAACTTGTCCTTTTATGATGCGTGTAAACAAGGAAAATTGCATAAGTTACCATTTCAAACATATGACATCACAGCCCAAAATCCATTAGATATCATTTATTCTGACATTTGGGGACCCTTTCCATATCTCTCAACAGAAGGACACAAATATTATCTCATTTTTGCTGATGCTTGCACTAGGATTACATGGTTTTATCCCCTAAAGCAAAAATCTGACACACTATCTGTTTTCATTAAATTCAAAACCAATATTGAACTTCAGTTAAACAGAAAAATCAAAGCCTTTCACACTAACATGGGAGGGGAATTTAAAGCCCTATTACCTTACCTTATACAACATGGTATACAACCACGTTTGAGTTGTCCTTATACTCACCAACAAAATGGTATTTCCGAAAGAAAACATAGACATATCACTAAAACAAGCCTAGCTCTCTTATCCCATGCTTATATGCCTCTCACCTACTGGCTTGAAGCCTTTTCTATAGCTACATTTCTCATTAATAATCTTCCTATCTTCAAGACTTAACAATACCTCACCATTTGAGAAGCTGTACAACAAACCACCAAATTATCTCTACCTCAAAACCTTTAACTGCAATTGTTTTCCTTATCTTAGATACTATTCTCATCATAAATTTGATTTCCACACCATAAAATGTGTTTTTCTT
>JANQAP020000572.1:49251-66505 GCA_026874005.2 Erythroxylum coriaceum
CCATTAATTTTGAACAATAATTTCAACACATTAAAGAGAATTAAATACAAAATAAGCACAAATTGATAACTTAACAATGGGATCACTATTAAAGTATGTAATAACTCTGGCGGCCGAATGCTCTGCTGGCTAAACTTGTTCAACATTTACGTGAAATAGTTATGGCCGAATGATCATTTGGCGTCCCACCCCAACTAGCATTCATTTACTTAATACCAATGGATCCAGATAGCTTGTTGATGGTTATGCTTCAGCAGGTGGATTGCTTCAGGATTCAAATGGTGCATGGGTGGCAGGTTTTATGTTGAATATTGGCTCTTCAGGAAGTCTTGAAGCAAAATTATGGGGGATAAGACAAGGTTTGCTTTTGGCAAAGACGTGTAATATTAGTAAGCTAATTGTCGAACTTGACGCTAAGGCTATTGTACAGTTCCTTCATAGTGGTGTAATTGACTCACATCTTTGTCATACTCTCATTAACGATTGTTTGGAGCTTATCAAAGGAGGGTGGATTGTTGATATTAGACATATTTGCCGCGAAGGTAACCGCTGCATGAATCGACTTGCTGACTTGGCACATTCGTCACAACAGGAAGTTACCTATTGTGAAGACCCTCCGATTTAACTACATCCTCTCCTTGAGGAGGATTGTGAGAAAATAGGTGTACTGCGTGCTTAACTTTCTTTATCTTTGCTTTTATCTATTCTTTAGTAGCAAAAAAATAAATCGTGAGAATTATATAAATTTTCCAATGAAGTAAAGTTATCCTATAACATATGGATGTATGAACAATGATTCTGTCATATTCAAGGTTAAGGTCAAATATGGCCAAAAGGCCTTTGGTGTTGGTATTACTCCAAGAGCAAAGCATTCTTTAACGAGGTGGAAGATTCTCGTTGAAATTGAAATGTTTTTTTAAATTATTTTTAGCATCTTCTACCACCAAATTAATAAAAACCTTAAAATTCAATTTGACCCTTTTAACTTAATTTAACTTACAAAACAACACACTAATTATAACCAAGGCTAATGAGTCGTATCAAAGTACAATTAAATTGTAAAGACAAGCCAAACGACGTCTTTGAAACATGCACTACCATCTTTCTCATCACTTGATGAAAAGTGTTACAAATGCGAATGAAGAACAAGGATGTTGGGTAAAATTGTAGTAGAAACTAGCATTCACGTAATGACTGAAAAGTACGTTATGAGATAACTCTTTTTTTATTTTCCATTGACCTAAACAGGTTAATGGGTCGGGCTGAGTTCGAGTCGACTTTTATGGTAGCTTGTGGGTGGGCCCGTGGTCCGCCCCATCCGACGGGCTGATTGGCCCGTAACCCAAATTATAGCCCATCGGGTCACAGGGGAGTCGACTATTTATTTTTAAAAAAAAAAATTCAAAATTGTGGACAGATCAGGCCATAATTGTCATCTCTACGCTGGCCTCTTCAAATTTAGCAATCCTTGATTGACTCTTTTCGAGATATACTAGGAGAGATTATGACATCGTTTGGATGCTATTAATGCAATACTCTAGGCTTTGAAATCCGAAATACTAACGATTAAAAAAACTAATACAATTATAAAAATTTTTATTTTAAATTTTTTATTCAATTTATTTTAATAGTTAAAAATTGATTAATTTAATAATTAATTAGTTAATTTTTATAAATTAATATATTTTTATAAATAAAATAAATATTTATTTAACAATTTTTTAATTAAATTTTAACTTTTTTTGTCAATAATTTTTTAAATTATATTTTAAAATTTTTAATTATATTTAATTTTTAACAAATTTTATCATATTCTAAACTTTCTTTCCAACACTCCCAACTTTTAATACATTACGAAAAACTTTGTCGTCGTCTCTTCGGCTTCATAAACTTACATGAACAAGCCCGACAAGTTGCAGTTTACACCTCCTTCACTTTCACTAACGCTGTCTGTGTCTTTCTCGATTCATGTATTCCTATCCCTGATAATTAAGATTCTTTCTTTTCCTTTCTCAAAGACAAATTGGATCTAACATTTCTCCTCAAACTAGTCAGTCTAGGGTTTTCAGTGTGAGTGAGCTACATGTCCTCGGAAGACATCTCCCTACAAAACGGCCTAAACTCACAACTCGTCTTCCAAGATGAGAACTTGCGCTTCAATTGCCCCCCGACCCATCGCTGCCTACCCGACCCATCTCCCAAAACCCGACAGCTTGCGGGTTTCATCGACGACAAGCTCTTCGCGTCCGACCGTTTCTTCCATTCTCAATTCCCTCGAAATCTCTATCCTCATGACCGTCCTGACCAACCGCACCATACCAATTGGAACCCCAACGCTACCGACGCCAATGACTCCGACTCCGACTCCGACGACGACGATGATGATCAAGTCGTTGACGATGATGACGTAGATGGGGATCAGGATAATGGAGTTGACGCCCTTGTTGCTGTTGACGACAATAGTAATAGTAATAACAACAACAATAATACTAATTCTACTAAAAGCAATACTATTTCTAATACCGACAATAACACCACCACTAAAACCTCGACTAATCCTCCTACTGTTAGTCTTGTCAAGTTTGGAAATGGAAATGGAAAAGCAAATCATCATTCCTCTTTCGGTAAGTTTATGTATCATCCCTCTTAATTTTGACTTTTGTTTGGAGTTTCTCGATGTTCTGATGATATTTTGTTATGGTTTTATAGCATCTAGCCTGAAAGTGATGGTGGTGAAAGATGGAGGGAGTAGTATGGGGCATACTTCGAATAATGCGTCGGATACCGTAGCAGAGGCAGATGGTGAGATGTATTATTCGCAGTATTTGCAGGCAACAGAAGGGTCTGGTAGTGGAGGAAAGGATATGGGTATAAATAATGGATGCGGGTTCAGTGGAAGAAAGGAGGTGTCTACGTGTTCCGCCGAGTCTGGAGAGTCCTTGAGGGCCATTCTTTCAGACCCTGTCACGTAATTTTCTGTAATTCTGTATCTAAGAGATGAGCTATCTTGTTATGTGGCGCAAGCGTTGTACTTGGATTGGTGGGAGAATAGAATTCCTTATTTATGTTACTAGATTGGTGTCAAGCTCTTGTTTTGATTATCTTGTTGTGAATGTCTTGTTCGTTAGCAGTTTTTTTGTGCTGTGCATTTATGTTAACGTGTGGATTCAGGGGAGCTTTAATGGATGATGCAATGATTTTACCTTGTGGGCATTCCTTTGGTGGTGGTGGAATACAACATGTTATTAGAATGGTACTTTCTCAGTCCATATATTTTTTAATTTTTGAAAGCTTCCATTTCTGATTATCTGGGTTTGGAAAATGGAATGAAAATGATTTCAATAAATGTTTAATGTGAACCTGAGCTCAAAGATGAAAATTTCTTTATGCTTATTGACAAAATGCTTAATGAAATTGTGATTTTGGTACTATTGTCAGAGAATGCTTATTGCTTAATGAATTTATCTTTTAAAAATTGTGGGCCATTGTTCTGTTCATCTGGAACTACCTATGGTTCCTACTTTTTGGTTTGTTCTGTTCTTTTGATTGTGCATATTTGTATTTGGTTGTAAAACAAGATCCTGATTTAGTTATCACAATGCATTTTCAGAAAGCGTGCTACACCTGTTCGCAGTCAATTGTGGAGGACGCAATATCTCCTAACCTCTGTGAGTAGTACATGTGGTTATGGTATAAGGTTCATTTTGACTGGCTCAATACATTCAAAAACCCCTAAAGTTACGCTGAGTACACATTAGTTAGATTCAGTTTATTACTTTGAGTTTTAGATGACAAATCGATAAATTCTATAAGCAATGGCATCATACATCGTGTCTCATGCCATTTTTTTTTCATTTTAATTGATTTCATGCGTTTAAAGATCCTCAATTATCATTTTGAAATGTCTTCATTTTGTATAGAAAAGGGAATTAGTGTGCCAAACTGCAGTAAATTGAACTTGAAGGGATCAATACCAATAATACATGAGCTTTGAGGGCTTTATTGCACGTGAAGTAGGTTTATTGGGATGTGTAACGATTGGACAAGTTCCTCTAGAAAACTTAGCATACTTTTTCTATTAACTAGCAAGAATGAATTACAGATGACATGAAATTCTAAGTGTCTCAAAGTTCTGTGTCCCTCACATTGTCCCCTAATGAACCAACATATGCAGCTCTTCGAACTGCTGTTCAGGCTTTCCAACGGGAAGAGGAGTTACTATTTTATCGCTCAGCCAAAAGAAAGAGAGATAGGTTTGACCAGGTTTGTCTTGTTTATAGCTTTCATTATCTTAAAAAACATTCTAAAAGAACTTTGAAGTGATATGTTAGCAGATTGGCGGAAAAGAGTTGAAGTGTTGCTAAATTGGAATTAAATCTTTTGATTATATGTGTCATCTAACATATACTGAAAGCTGGAATAATTTATATGAGTCCCCGGTGGCTTAATTGGTCCTTAGAGGTTCTCTTATGCGCTGGCCTTCTTACTTTTAACTGAAATTTTCTATGCTTCAACTTAATCTTGTTTCTTTTTCTGTCTGAAGCCAACGGCTGTTGTGAGCCAGTGTATCCTGAAGTTGATGTGGCAAGTTCTTTTTTTCTGATGTTTATTGAAATTTTTTATGTAGGAAAAGGGCAGTTATGGTGATTCAACAATCATTGATCAACCGAGGGGCAAAGGTGTGCAGTTCCCATTTGCTGTGACAGACCGTGTTATTATTAAGGTTCTTCTGCAAACTTTCATGTTTCTTTTGCAATTCTTGTTTGTTGACCATCTGCACTCAACTATAAGGGGGTAATTGACTCAGGGAAACAAGAGGACACCAGAACGGTTTGTTGGACGTGAGGCTGTTGTCACAACGCAGTGCTTGAACGGATGGTCAGTCATTTTCTTCCTTTTTTTATTCCTGCCAAAGGAGTATAATAAGGCTTTCAACATATTTTTCCAAATCAATTCAACATCTCGTCTGGCTTCTGCTTTTATATAGTCACCTGAGTTTCCTAGAGTCCTCTAACAGGTTCTCTCTATTGGCATTATATAAATCTTCTGGCATGCGTTGATATATGGGATCCTAGTTATTAGCTGGCACATTTTTGAAATCTAATAGTTAGAATAAGTTTATAGTGATTGATAGATTCAAGAATCATTAAGATAGCTTATTTTATTTGAAGACTACAGAAAACTATCTAATTAAACTGTTACAGTGTGTATTACAAGGGCAAACGTTTTATATATAGCAATTGTTCAGGAAAATGTTAGATACTTTTGGTTTAATTAACATATATCTAGCTGAACAATTACAACTCAAACATTGCAAACTAATTGGGGGTCAGAAAAGGAAACAGAATAGCACATCTTAAAGATTGTAATCCCATCAAGAATTACATTTAGTATTTTCTATTCTTATTTAATATATCTCGTTTAAGATATTTAAGACATCAATTCTTCATATTATCAAACCAATATATATATTTTCAAACTTCTAAGAAAGTTGTTAATAATTATAAAAGAAATAGGTACTTTCATTGAAGAGTTTGGAAATTGTGTTATGATATTTGAATAAACGTGAATGTATATGATAATAATAACTTGTCCTTTTGTCTTAATTTAACTGGTCTATATATGGTATGTTTAACCTATTCTTATGTATGAAAAGGATGTGAAAACTTTCTCTTTGTTTGAGTTCTAAATGGAGAATAGCAAAAAAAGGATGCTCTTTTTGATGTATGGGAAACCATAAAGACTCCAAATATTTGAATTTTGGTGGAGGCCTTCTTTATTACTAAGCTGCAAGGATCAGAGGTAATAAACCAACTAAATAATGCAAAAATTCATGTTTGTCCCTAATTAATTAACTAGAATTTTGATAATTTGGATAGTTAGTTCTCGGGGAAAGACCCTTTTTTTTTTCTCTAGGCTGAAAGGCCCCATAGTTTATTGAAACTTTGTTTACACAGTACGAGAAAAATCAGAATTTCTAATTGGCACTAAATCATTTATAGGTATGTTGTGAAAACATTGGATAATGCAGAGAGTGTAAAACTACAGTATCGATCACTAGCCAAGGTTTCAGACGATCCATCATCAAAGGCAATCCCAAATAAGTTTGGCCCACATTGGCTCTAGTTGGTTCTGCAAGTTAAGGTACAATCTCCCTTTTCTATGTGATATAGTCCAGACTAACATGATCACACTTCTATGCCATACAGAATTGCTGTAGAATGTATGAAGGCTTTGTATATTATAGAAATCTTGAATGTAAATTGAGGTATTTCTTAAGGGGGGCCTTTTGAGAAGGATATGCAATCAATTTTGTATGGATGTAAAAATATAGTTGGCGTTTCGCCTAAACAAATTTGTGTATTCATCATATTTGTGATTAGAGGTTTGCAAATTTTCGGTTTTGCAGCCGAATTGTCCATGAACTGAAATATTTGGACCAAATCATGGAAAGTGTTTGATTTTTTTAGTTTGTGATGAACAGAGTGCCTCTTATCAATGCAATAGCAGTAGTTTTACAAGATGGCACTGGCACTGGCACGCTCCTTATCATTATTATTATGTTATTTTACGTCCAAATGTTTCACTATTAGTCCATCGCATTGCTGGCCTGCGATCACCATCAAAAGCACGTCATTTGATCTAATACTGTTAAGAGTCATAACCCAATTTCAATCAAAGGGAAAATTTACGTTGATATCTCGAACAAAAAACAAATTCAATATAATCAATCGATAACTCATGAGGTGCACGACACTGCTTTATGCAACTGATTTGTTTTAAAATTCAGAAGACAGAAAAGAAGTTGATAAAACTGACGTTAAGAAATAAAGATAGAGAAAAAAAATCTCCAGCTCTACTGTTATAAGTCACAACTTCTGACAACGGAGGACATGACTATAAGCTGGCTTTGCCTTGTACAAGGACAAAAGAGGTTAAAGATAAGAAGACAGAATTGTATAAAAAGAGATCAAAAACATGACACGTCTTCCTTAGACGTGAGAAAATTGCAGGTTGAATAGATAGAAGCCGCTGCCGCCCTAACAGCCAACTCTCTCTCGGACCTATCTGCATTTCCTAGTCTGCACACCACATTTGAATGGTCAGAACTTGTAGACAGACTGACAAAATGTTGAACAAATACTCTTCTTCCAGATAGTTGCCTCTTTGTCAATTTTACGTATATTCGGAGGGTATAGTTTCTTTAACTTGGTAACCAATCTCCTATGCGTGGATTGGGCTTTCACTCGCATATGCAATGCTTAGAATTGCTCCCTTAACCACAGAAATTCCTAAAGTATGATATAATGCGTTCGAATCTATATATAATTTGTTTACTGACAATTAAACCACCAAAGAATAATAATCAATTTAGTATTGACAAACTTGCAAAGGAACAGCTACTATTACCCTGCACACAATTCTGTTCTTCCCTGCCGTTGGAAGCCCAAGATCGCATTCCCTTGGAAATATTGCAGCCCGTGATCACACTGCAGTTGCATTTCTTTTACTTGGCTCAGCCAACTCTCCTGATGTTGACACACATACGAAAACAGCTTTAATAGCACTTAGCTCGACAAATAAAATTTCCAGGTGAAAAGAATTTAGGCAGATAATCAGCTTAATCGCAAGAATTTCTTCTATCACATGCAAAGCAGGTAGTTAACCATTGCAACGAGAGTAAGCTATGAACTCCAATACAAATTTCATGTTAGAATCCCTATAGCTAGCAACAAAATCATTAAGCCAAGAATAAGCTTAAACCAAACAAAGAACAAATCAAAATGACTAAAGTTTCGACTGATACAATCTAGAGTACTGTTACCACAGTATGTTCCATCATACTTACAAGTTGTTTCTCTTCTTCTGTGAGTGCTTTATCCATTTCATTGAACAAGCTGCTCCACCTTTCTTGATGCATGGATGCATTTGCATCAGAAGACAGCCCAACACAATTATTTTTAATGATAAAACCATTTTGTTGGTTAGATGAGAATTCTTTGGATATCAAAAAGGGCAACTCGGTGATGATAACTGCTCTAAGTCTCCTCTTACTGCGCCTCAATGCTGAAAACGAGAAGCATAATTTATTAATTACGGAAATCATTTGTCGCCAAACCCAAACAGCAGCGATGCACTACCTGATAAGCGTCCTTTGATGTCTTGGTGAAGAAGTTCCAACCACTGAGATGCAACGCTGGCGGCTGAAATTGTGAAAAGCATTCATATGAGGTAAAGTGTGCTTCGGTTAATTCTTGTGGCTGTTCTAAGTAAAAAGGAGATTCAAGAATCCTGTAGGCTACAACCCCTAAAATCGATTGCTAAGTGATCCTATTTTCTTGTATTGAAGAAAGCTGCAGGTATTGTGCTCCAGAGTCTCTCATAGTACATTCAGTTACTAACCTTTTACAGAGAGAGTAGAAACATTAGTTGCGATTGTTGACTCCTCGTTAGAAACAGAGCTCGATTCATCAGATGCCTTAGTTGAAGATGACAACCTTAATACCAATGAATCATCCTCCCCAACTCTTGTGGAGTGGGAGACAAAATTTCTGCTACATGTCTTGTCTACCATACTCGAACCACCCTCTCCAATTATTGCACATCCTCCCATTTGATTATTCCGAGATAAAATCTTCGAACCCAAATTTCCATTAGAGAAACTTAGCCGCTTTGTTCCTAAATCAGTCATGTTACTAGTCTCTTTAGTTTCACCGTTTGATTGGTTTGTTGGCAGGCTTTCGGCACAGTTTTTTGAATGTTTTTCAGACCTGACTAGTGCCTCTATTATGGAATGGACCTGTTTCTTGTTTCGCACATGGTTTATGATCCCAGGGTTCAATCCATTAAGCAGTCCACTTGGAGCAGCAATTCTTGTGAACCTGTCAACCTGTTCTCTCTTTGCGAGCTCCATTCTTTTCTTGAGAACATCATTCTTAGATTTTCTCCCACGTTGCTTTGGCACTGGTATCCCTCCATGAGAAGGTGCCATAAAACAACTGTTAAAAGAAATCCCTCCTTGAGAAGAAGAGAGAAATCCATTTTGTTTCATCTCTTTCCAAACCCTCATTGAATCTTTCTCTTCTACTGGGCCTGTAGTACTTCCACACTCAACAGGATCCCTCAATTTTAAGTGATCGTCAGTCTTGATAGGATTCAACACGCTCTGGTTCAAAGAGCTAGTAAAATCTTCTGCATTGAGGTCTAAGACAATGGATCTCAAAGCTCCACGCTTGTTTTCTTCTTGACAAGCATGCTTCTTGAGAATGGAAGCCTTCTCAAAAATCTCAGCGTGTTCTGAACTAAAGTTGGTTGCCAAGTTGCCAGTACTAGAAGCATCACTATTGTGATCCCGTGGATTGAGGGTATGACTAACCTCAAGTGACAAAGTTGCCTTTTCGCTTCTTTCTGCTTGAGAAGCATCCACACCCAAGGTTACAGGCAAGTCGGTAACTTGGGAAGCGTCCCCATCAAACTGAAACTGGACGCTAGGTTCTTCAAGTTGAGCGGGCTGGAAGTTAGTTGCTGTGGGGTTATCAATTGTTGCTGTGGGATTATCAATTGAGTCCCAATAAAACACAAAATGGCAGCAGTAAGTTTTGGCCGTAAAAACAATGTACACATGAGAATCCCAACCAATTATGACTTTGAGGCGCATCACATTTGATATGAAGTATACTTGCTAAAACACATAGAGATCTGAAAGATGCATTAACTATATGGGATTTTTGGACAAAAGGGTCAAGTTCATTCAAGAGGAGGACAAAGAGGAGCAAAGAATGGTCTTTTAAATCAAAATTCAATTTTAAAAAAACGCCATGATAAACTTTGTGAGACAAATTCTCACTTTCAAAGAACTGAGTTCTTCAGTGACGTGGAAATGGGCAACTACGAGTGCGAAAATGGAAAAAAGGAAGCACCTTGAGAGCTCATCAAGGAGTCAAGATCTCGCATTTTCATCCGCTTATTTGTAAGCTGATGTTGGTCTTTCAGTTCACCGCCGTGTCGTTTGTCGCCAATCAACTAAAGTCAACGAAAAATCATAAATCATTACAGAAGGATGAAGTGAAATGATTAACATGAAGAAGAAAACTAGAGAACACGGGAGAAAAGAACCTTTGAGCCAAAAATTGAGATTCCAGAATTGGGTTGATCTTCCATCATATGACTGATAGGCAAGATTAGAGAAAGCTGAAAACCTTTTGAAGAAGGCTGAGATGGGCATTTACAAGTGGTAATCCTATAGGAAGTGTTTGGAGGAGAAGAAGAAGGAATTTAAAGATAATGGTATTTGGTTTGGTTTAGACTTTAGATTAGAATGCTGAATGCTGATTTGATTTTGAAATTTGCAGAGACTGAGAGAGAGAGGGAAGAGCGCGCTTTTCTTTCTAATGGTAATTATCTGTGACGTAATGCAACACCCTCTCTATCTGTTAACCGAAAAAAAGTGCAAAACAACAGACTCTGATTTAGATTTAACAACAATAGTTAATCATATTGTTAAATTACTGATCTATATATGTAGATCGTGAGAGAGAGGGCGTTTACGTTCTAGTCTGAGTTCAAATTTGAAAAAAGCGAAGGATGACGGAATCTTGGTTTTAACTTGGATGGTTATGCTATTGTAGTATGCTGGTATGGGTTATCGTTTTAGGTAATTTTTAATTTAAAAAATAATTTCTAATTTTTTTAAATTGTAAAATAATTCTTCATTATCTTATATTGTATAATTTATAATTTTATATCAACCATATCTCTAAAAATCATAATAATAAAAATTTAAAATAATAATATATTAATTTTTATTAATATTACTTTTCACATTTTTATATATAAATAATAGCCACAATTAATAAAAAGTCATACAAATATAAATAACGCCAAGCTCGTGGGCCGTGGCCCGTAGCTTAGCCAATTTAGGCCAAAATTGGGCTGGTTGAGCCAAGACTGCCATCCCTAAATATAAAATTAAGGATAATACAAAGTACTTAAAATGTTATAATTTTATTATATAATAAATAATATTACATTAAAATATCAAATAAAAAGAATAATAAATGTTCATAACTCTCTAAGTATTACAATTTACAATAAAAGTTGGTACTACGGAAATAACCGATTAGAAGTAAAACCTGAAACAAAAACATATACAGTTATATTTATATTGTATATATAGAATTTAACATATACATCAAACATAAGTGAAATTAAAAGAAGAGGGGAAATAAAAGCATGAAACTTTATTCAATCAAATATTCACTTAAATCACATTAATTCAAATTCTCATTTAGTGCAAAATTCTCATCATTGAGAGGAGGTTCATCATCATCATCATTCAATTTCATTACATAAAATGACATGTTAATACTTTTTCATCCAAGATTATCTTTCAAGTCATTCTCATCTATCAAACTCCACTCCTTAAAAATCCAAGTCGTCAAAAAATCAATATGGTCAAGATAAACTAGATGTACATAACTATTTGTTCTATATGAGTCTTAGTAAACAAATAAAATTAAATTATTAAGGAATTACAAGAAATTATATTCAACTTGACAATGAAAATCACATACTTTTCCTCAAGCTTTAAATTATACCGAACAAAGACCAAGTGGTTTAATCTTTCGTGTTCCAATATCTTCCTTTTCTTGAAATGGATGAATTTAAATGTGATCAAATTCCTTTCACACTCTGCTGCACTCACACATTAATTCAGAATTTAAATTGCAAATATTTTCAATTCTAGAACGTCAGTCCTGAATTGGTCCTACCAAGCAATTGTAAGACAATAAAAGCAATATTGTAAACAAAATAAAATGATGATCGATTTCCAACAAGTAACAAAGGTGATATATATATATATATATATATATTTGACTAATAGTATAGACCTCTCAAAATCACAAGGAGCATCGTTATAAATCTCAATTTGTGAGCTTAAGAGATCTTGCATCATCTTATGAGCAACAATTAACTTCAAATTTGGTTTATAGTTTATAGTATTCCCCTATTAACTTCAACTTTCTTTGTTAAATTTGGTCTAAAATAGACACTAGCATTCAAAAGTGTCCCATCTATAAACAATAAAGAGTAAAGTTCTCTTTCTCATTGCTCATTGTTGATTGCAAGATAAGCTGTATACAAAGAAGACCTATTTTTCATATTGACCTTGATTGCTTCCTTCGTCTTCTTTATGAAATCATAAAAATAACTCATTGTTGCTTTCTATCACTATCAACTAGGTGAAATACGCTCATTAAAGGCTCAAAAACTTAGATTACAAATTAACACTGGGACTAAAATTCATGATCTTTAAGTATAATTCTAGAAACCTCAACTTCAGCAGTAGACCTAGCATAATGTGATGTGACTCACTTATCGCTTGTAAATATTTGTCTCAAATCCTTTTTCATCAGAACAAAACATTAAAGTAATAAGAAATTAGTCACAAACCTTGTTATAGTAGGATAATACAAATTTTTACCATTAGTGAAATCGTTTCTCATCAAATTTAAGATCTATACATGATTATAGATAAAATTGGTAATGTTTTTTTTTAATTTCTGCACAGTCTTATCAATGATAAGGAAATATCTAGAATCTCCTATATTTTCTAACATCAGGTCAATGTAATGTGCAACATAAGGAGTCCAATTAAAAAATTTATATCTTCTTTGCAATCTTTTCCCAATTACTTTGCAAGTAGAATCATTGTCAGTAATGAATTAAACAATGATTTATGACCCAACTTCATTTACAACTTTATCAAATATCTAAAACAGAGTATCAAGATTTCTAACAAGGCTAAATGTATCAATAGACTTCAAACATATTGTCTCCTTAGCAAAATAAACTAAAACATTCTTAATGGGTTCATGTATTTTATTTGCCTAACCATCACTCATGATTGAAAATCCATAAGTTGCCTAAGTCATTCTTTTTTCATCCAAATAACTCTTTATTTCATAAATAGAGTTGCTCAGAAGTTTACCTATCAATTGAAAGAGCCTTATATCCTAGATCATAAGAGGCAATAACATCTACCATAAGTTGGTAAGAATAAGACTGAGCATAGTAAATGATACGACAGAATCATACCACCATCTAGCCATTGCCATGTTCACATTCTGAGTCACTTCTTTAGATTGTAAGACACTATGGATTGAAGGTTGAGCTTTAAAAGTTTTTCATGATGCAAAAAAGTTAGACACTTGTCTTCTTCTTTTCCTCACATTAGGTGCAACATTCTCTTCTTGTTAGGTAGGAATACTGCCACCTTCAACATCTCCACTATCATCCTAACCACCGAAAAAAGGACTTCCACAACAAATTTTGTAATTTAACATTTGTCTTCTATCTTTTTCATATTAATACTCTTCAAATAAAGTCTTCATTTTTCATTCACGTCATGGCTCACTTTTCTACAAGGCTTTTACTTTACCTTTGATCCTAGCTAAATGCTTCTTTAATTCTTTAATTTGGTGATTCTCTAACCTTTCAAATGCTTGGTGCAATACATACAAATGGTATGGTTCTTCATTCTAGGAAACAATCTAGCTTGAGCCCAAGCTGGATCATCAAATATTCCTAAAAGTCAACGTATTCCAGTGCACAAGATTCCCCACTTTGCGAGGGTCGAAGGAGGGTCATCAATGTATGCAGCCTTTCTTTTGAAATTTTTATAAAGAGGTTGTTTCTGTGATTCGAAAATGTGATCTTATGGTCACAAAGGAGAAACTTTTACCAGTTGCTCCAAGGTTCTCCCTCTAGATCACCAAATCTTCCTAAAGCGACTAAATTATCAGGAGTACTTGAACTCTCCTCAATTTATTTGAAAAAATAAATGAAGACTTGTGTTAAAGTTAAATTAATAAATTTATATACAAAATACAATTTTTGTATATTTTTGTATATATTTCATTACATAATTATAAAAATTCAACATTCAATTATAAGCATATCTAGATTCTAGATAAACTCTATCTTACATCTTTCTTTATGATAACATACATTGGAAAAATGACTTTTCTTTATGATAATACACATCGTAAAAATGATTTAAACACTTACAGTTTCACTTTATGTTAAGTAATGAGCATTCTCTCATAAATTCACATACTTTTTTTTACTATTTATTTAGCTATCAATAACATAAGATGATAAATGTGTATTTGCTAAATTGTTACTCATAAAATAAAACTAATATTTGTAATATTGTTTTCTAATGACAATAATGAACAATATAAAAAATGCAAGCATTTAATTTTCTTAAGTTAATTACATTTATTAAATGATTTAATTATATATTACATATCATATTTAAATAATTAATCATATATTAAATACCTTTATATACAAACAATAATTAGTAAATTGTATGTTTCATATAAATTAATTAAATTTTTAATTAATTAATTTTGAGATTTTGATCTCATTTTTTTTATTATTAAAATAGTAAATAATATAATATGTTCTTGAATTATACATAATTTACAATACCTAAATGTTCTTTCATAATCCAGACAAAATATTATTTTGATCTCATTTCTTTTTGAATTCACAATGCCTAAATGTTATTGAGCTATACATAATTCACACATCCAATTTCAACTCTCAAACCCAAATTGTTCAATGCATATTTTATAAACCATTCACAATACACACATGATACAACAAAAACATAATGTAATTGCAATCAATAGTAGAAACAAGTAACCTAAAACACATAAAAAATTAGATAAATTACAAAACCAAGTTATTTCAAGTCGGGTTGGGTCAGATCAAGTGCAAATGTTTGGAATTTTGGATTTTGGATTTTGGATTCTACAATCTGCATGACGTTGGAGACGAGCAACGATGACAACGAGCAATGATGGTGGAGATATGCAGCGACTAACGAGTGATAGAGAGGAATGAGATAGCAGCCACAGTCTAGCCTAACTCGGCGAGGCAGCGACAATGAATGGGTGAAGATGGTCCTGTAGTGAAGGAAACATGAAAATAGACAGTGAGGAAGACAATGAAGACAACCTAACGAGGTCAGCGTATGTGGGTCAGTGGGTGACTGGAAGTAAGACCGAAGGGCGGTGGTGTAAAGTCATAATGAAGAAGAGTTAAGTGTGTGTGAAGTGAATAAAGGTTTGCTAGTGTCTTTAGGTTTAGTGTTTTTTTCCTTCTTTTTTTCAATTTGGTTCAAAACTTTTTAAAATCCTAGTATTTCATTCCATTTAGAAGTCACCTTGCTACCACATACTACATGTGGTGGAGAAATTAGTCTGATAAATCAATTTGATAACTAACTTGAAGTTGGCTTCTTCATATATGGTAGTTGATATTTGTCCCTCTTTTACAGACAAAATATTATTTTGATCTCATTTCTTTTTGAATTCACAATGCCTAAATGTTATTGAGCTATACATAATTCACACATCCAATTTCAACTCTCAAACCCAAATTGTTCAATGCATATTTTATAAACCATTCACAATACACACATGATACAACAAAAACATAATGTAATTGCAATCAATAGTAGAAACAAGTAACCTAAAACACATAAAAAATTAGATAAATTACAAAACCAAGTTATTTCAAGTCGGGTTGGGTCAGATCAAGTGCAAATGTTTGGAATTTTGGATTTTGGATTTTGGATTCTACAATCTGCATGACGTTGGAGACGAGCAACGATGACAACGAGCAATGATGGTGGAGATATGCAGCGACTAACGAGTGATAGAGAGGAATGAGATAGCAGCCACAGTCTAGCCTAACTCGGCGAGGCAGCGACAATGAATGGGTGAAGATGGTCCTGTAGTGAAGGAAACATGAAAATAGACAGTGAGGAAGACAATGAAGACAACCTAACGAGGTCAGCGTATGTGGGTCAGTGGGTGACTGGAAGTAAGACCGAAGGGCGGTGGTGTAAAGTCATAATGAAGAAGAGTTAAGTGTGTGTGAAGTGAATAAAGGTTTGCTAGTGTCTTTAGGTTTAGTGTTTTTTTCCTTCTTTTTTTCAATTTGGTTCAAAACTTTTTAAAATCCTAGTATTTCATTCCATTTAGAAGTCACCTTGCTACCACATACTACATGTGGTGGAGAAATTAGTCTGATAAATCAATTTGATAACTAACTTGAAGTTGGCTTCTTCATATATGGTAGTTGATATTTGTCCCTCTTTTACTTACTTATCCATTGTTATTCAATGCACAAGAATTATTTAAGCTATTATTCTTTAATTTATTTATGCATTATGGAAGAAAAGATAGAAGAGTGCTTTATAGGTAAATCTCCTTTATGTAGTTTCCATGCATATGGTCTTAAAATTGTCTATTGAAGATGCATCTTTTAATTTACTATTTTATTGTAATATATTTTGTATTTTTGATGTATTTTATCGTCTGTATGCCTTGAGTCTTTGTTAATTACTCTTTCCTTTTTATACCCAAATGTTCAATTTTTTGACTTTTATGTGGTTTGTTATGTGAATGTCTACGACTATATTAATTATTCTTTCTTTTTTATGCTCCATAGTGTTCTATTTATGCTCTAGCTTTTAGGTATTTTATTGCTTAAATGCATATACCTATTTATCTTTCATGTTTATTGTTTTTATTATACTACTAAAGGATAATTAGTGAGAACTATAACCGATCCTTAAGTTATTTAATTGCAGTTTATATATATATATGGTCTGATAAATCAATTTGATAACTAATTTGAAGTTGGCTTCTTCATATATGGTAGTTGATATTTATCCCTCTTTTACTTATCCATTGTTATTCAATGCACGAGAATTATTTAAGCTAGTATTCTTTAATTTATTTATGCATTATGAAAGAAAAGATAGAAGAGTATTTTATAGGTAAATCTCCTTTATGTAGTTTCCATGCATATGGTCTTAAAATTTTCTATTGAAGATGCATCTTTTAATTTACTATTTTATTGTAATATATTTTGTATTTTTGATGTATTTTATCGTCTGTATGCCTTAAGTCTTTGTTAATTATTCTTTCCTTTTTATACCCCAAATGTTCATTTTTTTCGACTTTTATGTAGTTTGTTATGTGAATGCCTACAACTATATTAATTATTCTTTCTTTATTGTGCTCCATGTGTTCTATTTATACTCTAGCTTTTAGGTATTTTATTGCTTAATTGCATATACCTATTTATCTTTCATGTTTATTGTTTTTATTATACTACTAAAGGACAATAAGGTAGAACTATAACCAATCCTTAATTTATTTAATTGCCG
>JANQAP020000572.1:66605-92018 GCA_026874005.2 Erythroxylum coriaceum
GCTGTTATAAATGGTATCAGAGCCAGTACCTGGGCTGATGTGCCAACAAAGACGCTGGGCCTCCAAGGGGGTGGATCTAGGCTTGTGGTTAGATTCCTATATCGATTGGAGAGGGGAACAAAGTAAGCCTTATAAGACTATGGATACCTCTCCCTCAAGGACGCATTTTTTCAAGGTTGGGAAGAGCAAAACCGTGAGGGCTTGGCTGGGCCAAGGCCCAAAGCGAACAATATCTGTGAGCGGGTGATCAAGGATTGTTACATATGGTATCAGAGCTAGTACCTGGACTGATGTGTGCCAGCAAGGACGCTGGGCCTCAAGGGGGTGGATCAAGGCCTGTAGGCCAGCGAGGACGTTAGGCCTCCAAAGGGGTGGAATGTTAGATTCCCATATCGATTGGAGAGGGGAACAGAGTAAGCTTTATAAGGCTATAGAAACCTCTCCCTCATAGACACGTTTCCCGAGCGAGTGTGCGGGAAGAGCAAAACCGTGAGGGCTTGGCTGGGTCAAGACCCAAAGTGGACAATATCTGTGAGCGGGTGGTTTAGGGCTATTACATGCATTATCTATAACAAAATAGATAATATTTTTGGCCTAACCCGCTCAATAATCAAAAAATAATTCAAATAAAATGTAAGCATTTTTGCTATATGAGAAGTATCAACAGACTTAATAAAAATTGTTTTAAATATTATAATAAACTAAGAAATTTTTCAAGATTTTTGGTCTTTGATAAGTACACTCATCTATCATAATAGTGCACCACGTTATTCCCAAATTAGACTTATATATCTACAATTAATTGACATTCTTTTTTAAAATCTTAAAGTAAAGGCATATAAATTTCTTAATATTTGCAACATCTACTATTTCTTGAAAATAAAGTGAATTTAAAGTACTTAAAAGTAACATATGAATGATAAAACCAACGCAAAACAACATCCTTATTAATAAAAATACTTTTTAAAAATTGATTAAGAACTAGGAGTAGTTCTTAGTAGAAAAACGTGAATCTAAGTCAATAACAACTTTTATTTTCCTTTGTCTAATGTACGTTATGCTTAATCATCTTCGGGAGTTACATTATGAATTTCTTTTATTATTTTTACTTATTGATGCAAATAAATTTCAATACTTTTATGTATATCATCAAATGATACTATTTTTATAAGAAGCCAAATTATCCTTAACACTAGCAAAATGTTCTTTTATTTGATAAATTCCTCCCTTTTTAGGCATTCTATTTCAAAACATATAGTTACATTGAATATTTTTGTTAGATGTTTGAGAAGAAAATTAATTACACTCTAGACCAACCTTACCATAAATGTAGAATGTTAAATGCATCGAATCTTTTTTTTAATAATTAAATGTTCTAATTATAATTTCAACCTAAGAAATATAGTAACTGTTAATTTATTTATGATGGTGGTTAATTTGAAAGGATCACGACATCATGTTTAAGCTTTAGTTGAACCATACATTTACTAAGGGTCTTTGCACTGCATAAGGCAAATTTTTATGTTTCCAATTAAAAAGCCTAAACTATGAATCTAAAAAATAAAACATGCATACCTCTACCATATACTAAAAATGTTAGCCCTTTACTTGTCCTAATTGGCTGTCTATATCTCTTTAGAGTGCCACAATTGCTATTTTAGGAATAAACATGATTATTTAGCAAGCTTGTGAATAGTTAATAAACTTGAAGTATAAAGAAATGGTCGACAAAAGGAAAAGGAAACAAGGCATAAAGATTACAACTTTAGCATTAGAAGTCAAGTCACATCGGTAGCTTATAGTTGTGAAGTATGAAGAGGTTATAGAACAAGCAATCAAAGAACTCAATAAAAATTGACACTAAAATAATATTATAGTTCATAATTAGTTTTTGAAATCACTCTTATAGTTTAAAACAATAGTTTATATAGACAAACTATTTTTTCAAAAAAAAAAAAGCAATCTACTTAAATAAGTGTCTTGGCAGAACATGGTTCAAAAGGTAATCCGGGTATTGATTGTTATATATTATTATGGCATAACATCAAAATGATTGAAATAAAATTGAAAATATTTGATGAAAACCAATTAAAATAGAAGTCCAGTGATAAGTAATATTGCGAATACCATACCGGATCTAGTATTAAATTAGATTATGATACGATACTGTATTAGTACCAACCAATATCGCATACCGTTTCGGATAATTTTTTAAATTTATAAAATAGTCTCTAAATTTTTTTAAAAATTGCAAACTGATCATTCAATATTGTACTGTATAATTTAAACCAACCTTGTATCAAAAAAATCATAATAATAGAAATTTAAAATAATAATTTATTTATTTTTCTTAATATTATTTTCACATATTCCACGTATAAATAATAACCACAATTAAAATGAAAAAGATTATTTTATCACCATAGAAATATAAAGTTAAGATCAATATAAAGTATTTAAAATATTACAATTTTATCATATAATAAATAATAATTAAATCAAAATATCAAATAAAAAGAATAATTATTATCAATAATAAAATATAATTTCTATCTTAATATTTAATTTTCAATAATAAAATATATATTTTTATCTTAATATGTAATTGTTATTAATAATAAAATGTTTTTATATTTATATTAACAATTTTAAAAAGAAATACTAACATTTTTTAATTATTCTTTCTAGAAAAATATAACATTTTTTAATTTAGCTTCCTTATCGGCTTATTGGATTTAAGGCGAAATTGAATTAAAACTTTGTATTTTTCCAAAGGAAGATAGACGCATGAACACATATAGACTTGTAGTACATAAAATGAAATGAAATAGAAAGAAAAATAAAATATAAGTTGATGAACAAATATGTAATAGGTGACAAGGAATAGTTTTTAGAAGGGATGCTGCCACGTAGTCATGGCTGATGTGTCAATATCGTGCCAGACGTATAATAGCTTTGTTGAGAAGGCGTCAGGCGTGTGTTCGCTTTTTGACATGTCCGTGCCACCACGTGCCCAACTGCGTTTGCTCGCAATATCCACACATACTCCACGTTACACCCCACTGGATCTCGTCAATTCCCTCATCTAACGGCCTATATCAATTTTCCCTTTGTAACTTATTGGTCGCGTGTTTTGCGCCTCTCACGCAACTTCGATAGTACCAAGACCTCGTGCGCTTATTATTTAACTGTCATGTTGCGCCAATACACCGCAATTCACCAAGCCCATCGAACGACGACCGTTGGATTTATGCCTTATCAAGTAAGAGAGCTGGTTGGGCATTAATAGAGACCAAGAGAAAGTTCGCAGAAGAGCGAAGCGTACACGCATCGGTAGAGGATTAGACTTGTGGAGGTGACGTCATCTGAGAACCCATTACATGGAGGACAACAACAAAGTACCAGGTCCAACAATAACACGGAAAGTCTTAAAGTAAGTGTTAACCAATCTTGACCGTCCAAACTCCGTCTCCATATTGCATCCTTCTGTTTTCCTTTTCCCCATCTGATTCTTCTGTACTAAAACCAACCACCCGCGTGAGGTGATATAGATACCTTGAAATTACCTCTACGCCAGTTTTATTATACCCCTGAAGCTGTACTCCGTTAAGATCTTCTCATTGATTCCAAGTTTCACATAATATATTCCCCAGTACCAACCCAACCCTACAATCTCTGTTCCTCCTTCGATCATTCAATCTTATATATACCAGAAAAACAATCTGGGTAGTATCCTTTCTTTCGTTCTTCGGTTGAAAGCTGTTATTGGTTGTATATTTCTTTCAGAATCCCGTTTCTTCTCCCACCGGCCATCTGTATATATATTATTCATCTAGATGGCGTCGGTGGGCAACAACATTCACTGGGGAGGAAGCAACTTGTTGAGTCGGCGACTGTTGTCCCAAGATCAGAATGTTATGCTGCGGACGTGTGGCGTGGCAATACCCGAGAATTGTGAGAAGCAAAAAAAAGGATGCAGGTTGAGGATCAGTAATGGGATATCGATGTCGATGATGAAGATAGAAGGAGCATCATCGAAGACAACGTGGGATTCTTGTTTGCACAAATACGACAATAGAAAGGCAAAGGAAAAGATGGTTGCTGGAGAGAAGTTGGATGAGTGGACAAGAGATTCGGTGGTGGAGATTGTGAAGAATTTGAGGAAAGCGCCGTTGCTGGTACGAGTGTATTCCAAGAACAATGGCGAAACAACGACGCTGAAGACGGAGAAAGCTGTGGAGCAGAACTGGCCTAATGTCATTGAGAAGTGGAGAGAAAAAGGGACTCCAATTCCAGAGGGTTTGATATTTGTGGAGCAACTCGGTGAAGAAGAAGTTGTTGATCATGATCATGGCGGTAAAAATGAAGAAGGAGAAAGAGGAAACGACATCGTAGGCGGGTCATGTTTTGGAATAGTGGTTCAAGGGAAAGGAGTAGATTATGGGCCAGTGTGCTATCTGTTGAAGACAAGCAGTGGTGGATCTGGGCTTGGGGGCACCTGCTGTACTCACTTCTGTCTCATGAAGGTTAAGAGCTTTAGAGAGACTGCCATGTCCCAACTCAAGAATTGTTGGTTGGTCCAATCCCAGTGATCCAACGCCGACTCCCCTATTTCTTAATGATTCTTGTTTTCATTTCCCATTATTAAGGTTGATGGGTGTAATGATATCATTTCGAACTTGTAAATGACATTCATTAACCAGTTTTTAGAGTTATATGGTCAATTGTACTGTGTTTAGCTGAAGCAATATTAATGCAGTATGTGAAGCCTTATTATTTCCTGTGTGGAGTTGAATTATTTGGTTTTGTAATGATGTTAATCTTTGCCGTGATAGTGCCTATGATTAATGTTTGAGACATGGACAAAGACAGCTGGAACTTATTGGATTTGAACTTCAAATGGGAGGATGTCTGGTATCTATCTTATTAAGACATGCCAATGGTTGAAAGGCAGACCTTTATTCGTTTTGAAACGTAAAGTCATCCAACATTATGTATAGTTTGATGTAATGTGAAAGTTATACATTAAAGTCTAAAGATCTGAAAAATTATCCTCACCCACTTTCGTGGTCCAGTGACAGCAGAGGCACCAGTTCTCAACCACTAGGGGTAATTTAAATACTGATTACAATTTACAGTTATAATTCACCTTCCTCTCCATTTTAATATTAAAGAATCCTATATTTTTACATCATTTTAGCAATATTTTTAATTACTTAATAATGACAGGGTGAATATGATAACATTTAAAAAAAGGTGGTGCAAATTATAATAATTTCAAGTTTTGAAATTCATTCAATTACAAAAAAAATCTTAACATATTTTAAAAAAAGTAAAATATTTTTTAATTGTAATATCTTGTATTAAAATTTATATTTAATAATTAATAACATTTTAAAATGATCTTAACATTTTAAAAATTATTTAACTAGAATCTCAAATTAATTAAATCTTAAATTCTCATTTTTTAGAAAAATGCATATGTTAATTTTTTCAAAATAAATTGAACCCACCGTTGTTATCGTGCCATTTTAAGTGACAATAGTGGGTCCCCCCACTTATGAGCACTTTTTAAAGAAAATTAGGGATGAATTGCCTTATTCCTAATCTAGACTATCGTTTTCATGTGCACTCTCTCAACCGTGTGATGCTCTCCCCCTTTTCGCTTTCTTAGTCGATCGAAGTTTGCTTATTTCCATATATATTTCATCCCTAATTCTCAATCTAGTCATCTGGACTTTCTCAATTGTGTGGTGCTCTCTCCCTTATCTTCTTTCTTAATAAATGCCAAGGCAACTTTGTTAAGTTATATTAAAGTTGCTTGTATTCATTTATATCTTTGATACTTCCTTCCGCTTGCACTTTCTTCTCCATTAGAAATAAAGAATAATTTTTCCAAGTTTTGGTACATCCTTCACTTGATTATGGTAACAAGTATAAACATATGCTTCTAATTACTATCTCATCTTCAATTTAAGGGGTTGTTTAATTTTATTATTGTCTTTCTGTTGTGATATTTTTTTTCTTGTTTCAAATAAAAATAAAAATATATTTAAGTGTTGGTGTCAACATATTTATATTTTTATTACTAATAATAATTACATATTACATAAGACATAAAATAAATTAAAATTAACTAATTAATTAATTAAATTTATTTTAATCATTTATAATATTTATTAATAAAATTATCATATTTTATTTAAATAAATAATTTTATTTATAAATTAATTTTTTTGTTAATGTATGTTTTTAATTATTAAATTAAATTTTATTTGGAAGTTATATATTTAAAAATATTTCATTTTAAATTATATTTATTGAATAATTAAATTGTACATATTACTTGATGGTAAATCATATTAAAAAAAGATAAACAGAAAAAATGAATTTTCATAATTTTAATAAGTTTTGAAAAAATAAAAATAAAATCAAAACTAAAAGCAAAAACAAACATGTTTCTTTTACTAAATTTAAAAACAAAAATAAAAAATTAAATACGAAACTAAAAACAAACAAGCCCTGAAATAGCATAATTTATAGAAAGCTATTTATAGCATAATCTTGATTGGGCTATAAAATATGGATCATCTAGCAGTTCCACTTGTAATAATTATAAAAAACAACTTTGCTTTTGTAGTTTAATTGCATTTTAAGGACTTCAAAGAGTGAATATAATTAAGGGAAAATATTTTTTTATGCTCTAATAACCTAATGAGTTTGTTGTACATTGTTTTAAATTTAATTAAGTTGTTAGAATGAATTGTGCAACATTTTGCCTAAGTTATTATGCTTCTTATATTGAATGTTATACTTAATGCAAGCAAAGGATTTTATTTTTTATCCATTAGTATAGAGAATAATTTTCTGAAAGGTTATCTATGATATTCAAAAATTAAGGAAAGAAATTGTATATACTAAAAGAGACTAAAACAAGAGAATTGGAGTTGAGAAGATAAAGTCATTAAAGAAATGGTGTTTAACTGAAATTGAGGAGCAACTCAATAGTATGAAGCTTTAAATTGATTTGTTGGTGAGAGAGAAGAAAGAATTGAGGTTAATGTTAACCAATGTTATTGTAGGATTTGTTGTAATTTTTGTTCTATGTTGTTGGAAGATAGATGTATGTGTCAATATATTTGCTCTCAATTTGAGTGGTATATATGTGTTGAATGAAAAATTTAAAATCAATGATAACTATTTTAAAGTAATTGAATGTATGCTTATAATATTATGGAAAAAAATATACCTTTATATGGTAACTTTCTTTATAATATGCTAGTTCAACATGAATATATATAATGAATGTGAAATAAAGAATTGAAAGTCAGTGGATCATTACATTTAGCCAAAATATAAATCCACAAAATATATATTTCATGGATGAGTTTCCAATCGTAAATTGCAAAACATACAAAACTGAGAATTTATAAATAAGTAACCTAAAATAAGCACATCATATTATCGTCAATTGTTCATAAATAATAGTAACACTATTAATATGGTTAGGTATCCCCTCTATCAACTTAATTTTGCCCACTAGTTTGAGAAGATAGTTGCCCACTATCCACACTTCCACCTTGCTCTAATATTTCTCTCCTCCTAGTTATTGTAGCTTGTAATTGCTTGAAGTAGTATTGGATTTTCTTTCAAACTTATTCCTATTGTTTGAAAAGATAACTTGAAGGTTTTTTAATCAATATGGCCATATTTTGTTATTTATATGTGTAGAGCTACCAATCCGTGAAGGGATCACTGATTAGCTTTTATTATATACATTTAATATAGAAAATGAATATAAGTACATATAAATATAACTAAAGATATCTTAGCTACTGGTGTTAGCCTTTTAAAATGCCCCAAATTTGTTGTTTAAACTTAAAATTTTCCTAACCTTAAAATTACTTACATTGGTAGGTTGTTTAGTAGGGTCAATTAGATTGTCTTTTATACACCTTTGACTGTTGTGTTCAAAAGCTTTGCATTTTCTACATTTTTACACTTTACCCATCTAAGACATCTTATTTGTATTTTACATTTTCTTTGGCTTATTTTTTTATCTTTTCTTCTTACTTTTTGGGCCTTTTTGGCATTATCCACTTTGCTAATGGATACATCTACTCATACTTATTGGTTTGCTAGAAGATTGTTTCCCTTATATGTTATAAAAATTTATCATACACGCTAACAAAATATGATCTTCTTGAAACAATCATTAATATAAGCCTCAACTTTTTGTTGAGAATGATAGTTAACACAAATAATATGCTTACGTGGGTGACTATTGTACAACTATAAGAATGGTCATTACTAAGTCTGATAATATGCTTTTCATCCCGTATAATAAATTTATAAACTCTATCTTCATTCCACGTAATTATGTACTACATTACTCATTTCTTTTTTTTTTCTTGCTTCTTCACAATTGCAGGAGCAATATCTACCTTCTACCTATAAACAAAGTTCCTCCTACTAACATAAATCCTTATGATCACGGTCTTTATGATTTTAAGCATATCATCATCAATATGTAGAGTATGGATTAAATAAGAGGGATAACTTATGATGAAGTTTTGACAAAAAAAGTCACCACCTCACCTTATTAAAGAAAGATAAAGACAAATTTAAACAAAAAATAAACTATAAAGTATTAAACTGAAATTAAAAGTTAGAGAGTAGATTACAGAGTAGGGTATGTATTAAATTAAACACTGCACCTTACCAATCTAAACAATTACCTATGTCTATTATAGATGTAATATTTTTGGAGAGAACAAAAAAAGGTCTAATAAGTGGGGTACAAAAGTAAGTAAACCTATTGTGTAACGTCAGACTTTTTGAACCCTTGTTTTATTGATCTGTACTTGGAGATACTATTGTATAGTGATTTATACATGGTTGTATATGAGTTTAAAAATGTATTTGAATCCTTTCGGTATATATGCCAATGATATATAATATTATATGCCCTTACATGAACTTAAAGTTCATTTGTATGCAAAATCTTGGAGATTTCTGACATATAAGCTTCTATGTGTGTAAAACAGAGTCCATTGGATGGATATGGCCACGGTGGCCAAGTTAAATGTGTTCTAATGCCTTATAGGTGATTAGGCATGATTTATAGATTTATTGGACACTTAGAAAGCTTAATTGGAAAAGTTGTTGTACATAAGGGATTTAAAAGTAATCTTTCAATTCTTGGAGGACAAATATGTAATTTTATAAAGTTAAGGGGCTTAATTATAATTTTCAAAAGTCTAGGGACCAAAATGAAAATAAAAACTTTGGTCATTCTCAAATTTTGGGCTTAATTGCAAATTTAGGAAAAGTTTGAAACCATTTAGCATTAAAACACTTTGTTTTAATTAAAAGAAAGGAGAAGAGAGGAGAAGAGAGGAGAGGAAGAACACTTTCAGCCATCACCCAATTTCCACCATTTTTTTTATTCTCCAACCCAAAACAAGGTGTTATAAATTAATTTGGGATCAAGGAACTCAAATCTATCATTAGATCTGAGAAATTCTCAAATAATTTTAAGATATCACCAAAGGAAAGTTTAGGTAAATTTTGTCTCATCTCTCTCTACATTATGATTTTGGGTTTGGTGTTAAGATATGTTGTTCTCCATGCTTGAATATGTATGAAATATGGTTTATAAGAATGAAATGAGTCATGGAGGAGTCTCCTTAAGCCAAAGCCGAGATACCCTCGGTTTGGTGAAAGTTTGTAAAATTTTGAATATCTTTTGAAATTGATGGTTTAAATGAAGGGAATTGGATTTAATGGAGTGGTGAAATGTATTGTTGTTTGGAAGTGCTTGTTATATGACAAGATAGGAGCAAGAATTACTATGATAAAGTCTTGAAAATATGACTTGAAAGTCATGCACATTAGATGTTTGATAAAATGCCTAAGTGAACTTGGCTTAGGATTTAAGGATTGTAATAGTTTGCATTGGAAAGAGTTTTTCATGTTTACTTAGAGTAAACTTGAATTTTTGCATAGATTAATGAGTAATGACCTAATGTGCTTGGATAAAAAAGTACTTAATTATGCTTTGAAATGTGTAAGTATTGGATCAAAGGCAATAAATGCCTTGGAAAATGCAAAAGAAAGCGTATGCGAATAATAAGGGAAGTAATCATGTGAGAAGCTTAATGGCCAAATCCTATAGCTTAAAAATAGTGATAGTGTGTTTTATCCACTTATGAGATGGTGTATAAACATGAGATATATGTTTGAGTAGTAAATACATTGCATATTGTACGTATAAAGGCTCTGGAGATGTGGATCAAGGAGCTCGTACCGATGATTATTAAAGTTAAGGGAGTGTACACCTTTTTTTTAGGTAAGTTGGGGAAAACGTATCTCTCAAATGGGACTAGGACAACCTAAGACATGTATAATGACTTGTATGTGAATTTTGAACCTAGGTAATGCATAGTAGAATTGAATCTCAAATAGATGCTAGTATACTTATGTATTTAATAAATGACATTGTTATGAATAACTCTTTGCACTTGGAGTGAAACAGATGTTTTTATTACTTATTTTGAGGAACGATATTGTTTTTAACAAACCTGCATTTGAAGTGCAAAGGACAATGTTTTATTTTCTGAAACTACATTTTTGAACAACTTTGCACTTGGAGTGCAAAAGATGACTTTCACTGTATGAAATAATGTTTTGGAACTTACATATGCATAGTCGAGTCATGTATGATGTATGTATGTATTCTCTTTTGGCTTAGAGCCATGACAAGGTTCCATTTTATCAATTGGACCGATAAATAAAGGCATGGTACCTTACTTGATTTTAATACTAAATATTTGTATATGACTTTTTTTGGGATTGGTGAGGTAACGATTAGCCATACGTGTGCTAGGCACAACAGATTAAGCAACCCCCGTAACCTTAACGTTGGTACGTAAAAGTTGAGTCCTCGTATTGACACCTTTCTGCAGGACTTGCAGCTGATTGCATACCTAGAGGTCTGGTCATCGAGGAGGTCATCACCTAGGGTCATGACGCTCTTGGCGACCATAGTTTGAACTCACTACAGATGAAAGTTGAGCCAACACCGGGAATCGGTGGATGTCCACACTAGTTTGGCCGACTAATGGTGATACACGTAACTATTTAGCCTATTATGAGATTTGGCTTCTTGACGAGATTTGATTTTACATGTGATGCTTTTCTGCTCTTGTGTACTGGAACTGGAACCTATGTTCACTAGATGAGTAATTAATAGGCTAGGCCCATGTGGTTCCTAACTAGTATGAGTTGAGTCATATACTAGGCCTATGTATTTCTATGTCATGTATGTTCACTTCAAAGGTGGTTATATGCATGTTAGATGCGTAAAATCATCCTTAGGTTATTTAGACCACCTTAGTGTGTACCGGGTTCTGTTTGTGATATATGTTTTTTCCTGCTCACTAAGTACATAGTGTACTCACCCCCTTCGCTTTCCAACCATACAGTTTAATTTGGTGAGCTTGAAGCTCTGAGTGAATCGTACGGTCTTTTGACATTTTCAGGGCATTACTGCACGTGAGTAGTCTCTGTTTTGTACTTTTGTCGTATAGTGGCTCATAATTATGTTGATATGCTTTATAATTTTGTAAATTAACTCTTAACTATCCTGTGGTTTGTAAATGACCTTATATATGAACCTTTTGTACTATCGTCGATATTGCTTTTGAGTGGACTTAAAAGTTTAGTAGTTGTGGTAGCGTTTTAATGTAAATATAAAAGTGCGTTTAAAACTGATGTATAGGTGTTTTAATTGAGTTTTGGGATTTTCAAAATATATCTATTGTGCTGTCCAAATATTTTTAAAGATAGTTAGCCTTGCATAGTCAGGTTAAGAGTATTGTGAGCATCCTTGGCTCGGGTATGCGGCGGTTGTCATGTGCTCGATATGGTTCCGGGTCGTGACTTATTGATTCAAGAAAATTGAGAACAAATAATTTTGCCTAAGATTTGGTTAGAAAGGAAAGAATACAAATTTGATAAAAGTATGCTCAATGATTTAAACATAACATGATGAAATGAATCCAAAAAAGATGGTCTAATTATCTAAATGTCCTATTCGAGAAGTGGAAAAATAAAACAAAAATAAAGTGATCTAAATAAAGAGTGATTGATGAAATTCGGTTTTATTGACACTTTCTCTATAAACTCTTTTCCCACAATCACATGTCATAATAAAAAAATATATTAAGAGGCTTATCATTGACTAATTTTTCAACTTGGAACTTCATATTGGTGTATTCGTGCTTAAAATATTAGACCAAATTATTCTTAAGACCATTACTTAGGCTTGGTTTATTCAAATTGAAGTACTATTATTTTTTATCTCATATATTTATAGAAAAAGTTATCTTAATTAACTAGAGTCTAAGAGAAAAATATTAAAGAGACAATCATGAGCATGCAACAGTTAGACCAAATTAGGTTTTATCTCATAATTTTTATATAAAAAAATATGCCACTCCTAATATTCTTATCTTTAGTGATATTAGTGAGTTAATATATGATATATTAAGGTTAATCAAAGGTTAAGTAAAGAAGCCAATTGAATCAATTGAGTAATTAAAGAATGAAAAATAAGCAAAGCGAAGCATATATTGAATCAAGAAAAAGGGATAATCAAGCATATTAAAACTTAAGCAAATCAATGTAATCCTTCTTGTAACCTTATATTGGTCTTTTTAATGAATTAGAGGATCAAATATTGCATGATCATTTGTGTATAAGATATAACAAATAAATCCTTTCATAATTAAGAGGAATTTTATTTTGATCTATAAAGAAATTCTTTTGATCTCTAAGTAAACATTTTTTAAAACATTTTAAATAATTTTAATCAAGTTTTTGTCATGTTTTAGTCTTTTAAAGAACTTGATAAGTTCTGAAAATTTTATTTTAAAATAGTTTGGCTAATTAATGTTAGGATTTTAGAAACATAAACTAAGAGTTTTTATAACCATATTATTCAACTAATATAGCATATAAGTCAACTAATATAATATAATAGTTGACAAATAGGCTATAAAGATTGACTAATGTGCCAGAATAATTAACCAATTCTATTCTTACTAATTATTGTAATAGATAATTTTTATTTCTAGTGACTATTTTGGGTTATTTTTAACAATAACTAAACCATATACGAATTGTGGGAAGAATGTTAGATATATTAGAGTTGTTAAGAGCCTCGAGCGGCAAGAGAGTGCAGGCATGCATTATATAACGTATACTGATCTTTATTTATTAGTGTGAGCAAGAGGAAGAGTTTTTGTCATATAGTTGTTGCAATTGACAAAATTGATCAGGATTAACATTGTGAGGGTTCCACTTGACCTTGAGTAAGATTTGTAAACTATTACTCTTCTCCTGTGGCAAAGTAAGAACATTATAACGATTCCTCTTCATCTATGGTAAAGAAGATGTTGTATTAAGTGTTTCTTTTGTTCTATTAAAGAAAGAAGATAGTAAATTTCTAAGTGGAGTTTGGCGGGTGAATGAAGACCACATTTTTAAAATTTTATCATGGTAGACTAGACCTTTTTAAAAATTTTAAGCATCCTATTTTATTGAACTTTGCTATAAAGATCAGAAAATGGAGAAAGAGTGATACATAATAAACATAATAAAAATAAAATGCTTAATTTAGCATGATGAATAATAAAGAAAGGAGACTTATCATTGCATATAGTTATTCTTCATTATAAACATAGCCCAAGCTTGGTCTATATGAGTGCGGGCATGAGTTAAGGACTTGTATAAAAGCAATTGCCTTATTGTGTGCTTGTTTCTTTAACAATTCTTTAACAGTATGTAATAAATATATGTAAATATAAGCTCAATAGTAGTTGTAACATCATTTGATGGTGCATCTACTTTGTTTATCCCATTCAACTATTTTGCAATAATACTGAGTTAAGAAATACCATTAGGTTAATTTTGTTCATACTTTGCTTTTCAATATTACTCAGAAATCTGAACCGAAACTCTCAGCCATATCTCCATAAAATCGAGGATAGTAAATATTATAAACTTTTCCACCTTGAATGACGTTAACATCTCCTTAATAACATTTGTAAGGCAACGACACATTTAGTGACATTAGCTACTACTAACTGCAATAAGGGCATATCTAAAATTGTAGCTCTATGGACCTTAATGGATGCTATAAATACAAATGTGTTATCTTTCTCCATACCATACTATAAAATCTATGAAATTTTAATAGGATAAATTCGGACCCAATTGGATATAACTTAGAATACTATGTTAGTGCCTATCTTGGGATTCTACCATAGGTTAGAAGCACTCCTCTATATAATGGGAAGAATAGTAACTATTTCTTAGTTACATTTTACCTTAAAGACTAACAGTTAAGTAGAATAAATCTTTTGGCATGTATGAACTTAAAAAGGGTTGCTAATGCCATCTGCAATCTAGTTTTGAATCCCATTTCGATATTAAAGTCCCAAGTAAATCTTGTTGTGATTGTCATTACAAAGCTAACTATTAGAGATCACTCCATAAACAAGTCCTTTTTGACATGTGACATGATAATTTTTTCTTACACTTGGAACATTTGAATGCATTAAATGAAATTGAAACTTCTTTATCAATAACCAAATCTCCGCATATGTAATAGGTTGTAACTTAGTCAATATCAACTGCCTTTAAGGAGCTCTTTTATAGATAAGCATGATTGATAAAATATTGACGGACAATTATCACAGCATGTTAACTCACCATCCATAATGAGCATTTTTCAACTTCCTAAAACTCAGCATATCATAATTTTCTAACTCACCATTGATTATTATCAAGATTCACTTCTAAAAAGATTAGAAGTGATCAGAGCTGTAATTGTACGAAGTTGTAAAGAACTCAAACGTGAAAATGGTTTGATAATACATTATGACAACAATACTGCAGTTGTTATTGATCACGAAGGAAATCCAAGGGGAACTCGAATTTTTGGTGTGATCGCACGAGAATTGAGATTCCTTAAAACATAGTATTATCTTGGTTGAAGTGTATTCATCACTTTACAGGCAAGTTCCCCTCTATAAACTAAAGATCGCCATGAATTAAGAAAATATGACAATATCAGTTTTTGGTTTTCTTAATTTTCTCAATGCTCCCTCTCTCAACTTTTAATCGCTATCTTAATCATTGAACTTTGCAATACCATTAAAGCTAGCATAAACACTAAAATTGCCAAACGATGGATGGTTTTAATGAGTAACTTGATTGAGTAAAAATTCTAACCATTGAGCATTTCATAACCTGATTATCTCTTAGAACATGCTAATAAAGATAAATTCTGATTAATCAACACATACTAATAACTAGTATGTTTATGGTTGACATATTATATTTGTTAAAATTCTCACTCATATTATTATTGATAACTAGACAATTAGAATCAAATAACTGGTATAAGCTACCTTAAGTCTCCTTTATATATTCAAATAAAATTGAAACACACCTAAATTTAACCATGTTAATTATCTTAAGTTGCTCATTGAAATATTTAACATATATAGACTATAAAAATTTTTAAATTTTTTCTTAATCCTTTTTTGCTATAATGTCCATGTCAATTATGGTAAATATCCTTGCACACATTATGTGAGTTGCATTTGGTAGGATGACTTTAACAACTCTTATTAATATCTGAAGACATATAAGTCAGTACTTAAGTAATATAAGGCATTATTACATTAAATTACACTAAAAAGGGAATTAACCCTTTTCATATGAGATACTACTATAATTTAATTTCCATATTGTAATCCCAAGTTAGTCGATAAAAGTGAAATAAACTAACTTTTTGTTCAACATCTTACACCTCCACCATAACTCATGTTATGGAATATATCCCTCCATCTTCATCCCTCCTAACTAAATTAATCATCTACCTTTAAAATTATGTATTAAAAAAGTAAACATTCATCCTACGTATGGGCTTGAATTGTCTCTAACATATTTTCATATAAACAACGCAAATTAGTAACCTCTTAGATTACAACATTGAGGTTTCTTAATTCCTTGAGTTGTAATTCCATACTAGATCTATGATTGCTAACTTTCAACTCATGGATATATGCTTAAAGATTGGAACATTCACTTGTACAACATAATGCTCTCTCCTTCCTCTATGTCCTCTTAGAAAATGTAAATGTATTATAATCCTTAAATATATTCAACTTTCCTCTATATTCTTCAATCAAACTAGCAATATCTGTGTTAGGATTCTCCATAATTCTTAGTTTGAAATGTCTGCTCAAGAACTTGGTTTAATACCATTTTAAGCTTGTTAGTTTTGAAATATATACACTTGGATTTATATGTCTTGATTTTCAAGTACCTATCATTACTATCATATGATGCATGTAACTCTTATGCATCCAACTCTACCACTTATACTCATTTTTTTTCAACTTAACATTAAAAAATATTGCCAATAGATAATTGTCAATGACATTTTTAAACTATTTGGCATTACAAAAATCCATATCCAATCTCCATTATAATGGTCGTACTAACACTTATACTAGGTCTTCATAAAATTTTACTAAGCGTATCCCCATTAGAGTATTCATCATTGTCAAAGAAGCTTCCACAGTTAGTATATTCAATCTCCATTGGTCAATGGATATCTGGAGTAGACGCATCAAATGTATCTTTGTTATGTTCCTCATCATATGAGCATCCATTTCCATCTTAATTATCACTATTATTTTTATGGCTTTGCTCATCTATCCCATTATTATTTTCATTACTTTTAGTACTGCTCTCTTTTTATCATAGTTGTCTACATCTTTAACACATACATTCTAAACAAAATACTCTTTGCATTACTTTATTGATTATCCTAATAATTTACACCATGAATAACATTTACTTCATTAGGTAAGCCATCATCACCATCCAAATCAGTCCTAACATCTGCTCTAGTAATAGTGAAACCTATGGAACATAAATTGGAATTTCTAGTTTATAGGTAATATAACATCTCCTCTAGTAATAGCAAAACCTATGGAACATAAATTGGAATCTCTAGTTTATAGGTAATATAAACATCAATTATCCCATATATTTTTAGCAGGTTTATTAACCTAATACATCTGTCATTTGATTCAATGAGTCTCAAAATCCCACTAAACTTAAAACTTGGCATTGTCTAATAAGCTTTGTCAATTTGTTGGTACCCTATATCCTTTTTCATTTCATGTAATTGCCTATAACTTACAAAATTAATATTAACTTATCAAATATATTTGATAACCTTCCCTTATAAATCATCTCAAAATTTGACTTAAATTACCTACCATAAAATAACCTTAAGCTTTCACAATGAATACATATAATTATGAATAACACTTTGTCTAATCAAATACATTACAAAACAAACTAAAGAAAACAACATCCAAAAAGTATTTATATAATGCTAATATTAATCAAGTATATAACCATAGTAAAATGCATATGTTTATGAGATCAAATATAACTTATAATTTGGATAAAGTTTAACAAAATAAAAATATAACTTAGAGATGAGTTTAACTAGAAACTTTTAAGGAACACACACACACACACAAACACACACACACACACACACACATAACACTCATGTATGGGATGACCAAAAGTTCCTAATTGGGTTCTTTTATAATAGTTAATTCTTTATTTGTACTCTTTACTATTTTCTTTAAAAGCCTTATTGTTTTGGGAATTCTAGACATATCAAATATCAAACATGAATAAAGCAATAATAAAGCAAATATAATAAAGCATTAAAAGAAAATTAAAGAAAATACTGAATACTATAACTTGATGGGTGGTAGAGCCCACTGCTACAAGTTATAGCATTCAAGGAAAATATTAAGCCAAATATTAAAGCAAATATGGAATATAAAACCTTAATGGGTGGCCAAGCCAATTGCTATAAGCTATAATATTCAAGAGAGCAAATGTTAAATATCAAATATTAAGGAAAATAAGAAAACCTGATGAGCGACAGAGTCAGACCACTACAACCAGAGCATAAAGAGCAAAATAGAAAATATTAAATAATAAAGTTTTGAAGCAATTATGTCACATTATAATCAAATATTATGAAGCATTATAAAGGCTTTAGAGCTTTGAGAAACAAAAGAAATGAAAGAAAGAGGGCTTTAATGCAAATAGAATTTTGATATAAAGGTTTTGATATAAAGCTTCAAGAGAAACTTTAGCTTTGAGGCTTATTTTTGGCTTTAAGCAAGTAATTTTATAATGCTTTAGCTTTAGGCAAATAAGGGAGAGCTAGAGGAGAGAGCTAGGAAGAAGAAAAAACTTAGTTTAAGATTTTCCATTATCTTGATAATGATTCTTCAACTTTGTAGAGCCATCTGGTTATTATTCCATGGTCTTCTTACTACAAGCTTTATGTCAAATCAAATAATTTAATTCCTTTTTTGCATTTAGAATTTTATCAATATGGACACACATTATACAAATAGTACTCATACCAAGTTAATCAAATTGATCTCTTCTTCTTCTGTATCAACTAGTGCAACAACGTTAATATGAAAATCTTCACTAATTCTAAGAGTTATCCTAATCATATACATTTGGGATGTTATTTAGTTGAGTATGAATAAAAAATATTCAGAAAAATTTTCATTGTTATTAAGCTTACGGTTTTCATCAATTTCTTTAGTTGATTTATGTTCTTCCCTATTGATTTATTAAATCAATTTTTTTATCATTTCACTATCTTCTTTTTGTTTTTGTTTGAGCATTTTTAGTTTTTATTCTATCATTTTTATTTCTTCATACAAACTAGATAATGTTAATTTTAAAGTTTTTTTGGTTTTATCTAATATATTTGCCAAATTATAGGTCGATGAGGATGTTGATGGTAGGCTTCAATTAGTGGTTTCAAATGATTATAGCAATTTCATTTGGTATTATATGACTTCTAATAGAATTTTTTGGTCCTCTATAAGCACATTGATTTGTTTTTTTTCTTCTAGTTGATCATTATATATTGCTTCATCACTATTTGTAAAGCTATCATTTTCTAATCCTAATGCTTCATTATCAAATTCTTCATCATAGTAATTCTTAGAGTTTTCAATATCCATAATCATTAAAAATTGAATTTTATCTAATATCTCCTAGTCTAATTCTAAGTTTTGAAGTTTTTTGTCCTTTTTTATTACATCTATGACATGTTATGTTTCTAAATTTGGCTGTTGATGGAAAGTTTTTGAATTTTGCTGACATATGTTTTATTTGTTTTGGATATTTTATAGAATCTTTTTTATTTTTTATATGAGATTTTATTCCTACTTTTTTTTGTGGGGCTTTGTTACATTCTCCACATTTTTTTACTGTTGCAAAAAATCAAATTATTATAGAAAGTTCCTAATTCTTCTTTTGTTTTGAATATTTCATATTTTAATTATTTTTGAAGTTTCATATCTTGGCAAAGTTTTAATCCTTGTTTTTTTAGTGTAACTAGTTAGCTAACCATAAGTCAATATATTATAGGGGATTTGATCATTGTGGCTTTTACTAATCTTATTTCTCACTTTTTCACCTAATAGGGAGAGAATTCCTATTAAGAACTCCTTCTAAAAGGGCTAGTTTGAAACTTCTCTCAAGAATACTCAAGTTAAAAAGTTTTCTTTATACCATTTAAAATATGAAAGTTTTTTTGCATCTAAGATTGGACAATAACTCATCATTTTTATCTTTCAAATATGAGGGGTATCGTTAATATCAAAGTAGGAACATCATCCTGTATAGGCTTCCTATTCTCATATAAGATTGTCTAAGCTTCTTTGTTATTCCTAACAGCTTTAAAAACATCAAGTCTTTAAGATTCGGTCAAGTGGTAATCCCACCAACCTTTGAATTTTTCAAAAAACTTAACTATTAATAACTCAGATATGGTTTTATCAGAAGTTCATAATTGGGTTCTACATGCATCAACAACCATTGTCATTTGTTAAAGCATAAGTTCTTAGACATTCCATCAATATCCCATTTATGTACTGATGATGTATTGTACCTAGTCTATTATAACACATTAGGTTTTTTATCATTATCTATATCAAGAACAATATGTTTTGATTCGATGGAAATAAATAGGACTTTTTTGATGTGAAATAAGGAATAAACAAACCATGGATAAATTCAAGTGACTTTTTCAAAGTCTAAGTGATCTTTTATTAAGCGTTTGCCAACCATCCAATCAGGGAATCAAATTGATTATAGAAACATGAGTTTAATTAGTTGATTTATTAGTAAACAAGGAAAAATATTATCATGATGGGTGAATAGATTGACTTTAAAAAAACAACAATCCATTACTATAGTTATAAAACAAGCACATATTTTATCTTTGTTATCTTTTCTTAATAATGAAAAAAATTTGCAAAATGCGAGTTGGTTACGAGAAATGACGATCTTAAAACAAAAAAAGCCTATTCTTTAATTGGATCCAAATTCCAACATGAACTCACCCCATAGATTAATGTTTTCTTCAAAAAAAACATTTAGATTTGATGTGTTTTAGAAAACTATTTAAAGAATTATGTTATTTTGTTAATGAAGTTTGTTCAATACTTGAGAAGAAAGGTTGAAAAATATTAAAATCAATGTCATTATCTAGTTTAATCATTTTAACCTCTTGGGAGCTATTAGTTTTGATCTTATCTTAGCTCCTAGTTTGGATAACATTTAATGTTTGGGACGTTGAAGATTTAGAGGAGTTAGAGACAATATTTTCATTTATCCTATTTAATTGACTTCGAATAGCAATGAGAAATTCTTCATTAGCTTTCTTCTTAAACTTATTTGAGTTACTTCTGGATACTCCATAAAGACTTGAACATTGGGGTCTTTATTAAATCTTTCGTAGTTATAACTATAGAATTTTCTAAAGATTTCTCTATCCTAGACAGTTTTCTTTCTATCTAAGGATGGCAAAATGATGTTGTTTTCATTTTCAGCAAAACGACATCGTTTTGTCATTACTTGGGCACGACCCTATTGCCATCTTTACTTATATCATATGCAAATAACTATTTGTTTACTTATTTTGACACATGATATTTTTTATATCTTTTAAATTTAATTCAATATCAAACTAAAAAAAACTAAAAAAGGCTTACCATCTAGCAAAAATTTGCTTTGACGCAAAATTTTAGAACATCCTATAACAAAACTTCTTTAGCAAAATTACAATCAATACGAAGAATCAATCTTTGATTTAATAAATTGTCTTGAAATTTTGAAATGCATAAAAAAGTAGATAAAATATCTTTTTTAATAATTGAATAATTGCTTTATATGGGATTCTAATGTCCCAATGCATTTTGAATTATTTATTTTATACCATTCACTTTTTGCTTTAGGATACCTCTATACCTTTGATTAAGAGCATTTTTTGCTATAACTTTGACTGCATTGGGGTTAGTTATATGATCTTTACCCTCTCTAGAGACATTTGACTCTAATACCAACTGGTGAGAATTGCAAGACCTCCTTCTAAAAGGGCTAGTTTAAATCTTCTCTTAACATGACTCTAGTTAAAAAGATGTCTTTATATCATTTGAAAGTTGAAAGTTTATTGCGCCTAAGGTTGGACAATAACTCATCATTTTTGTCTTTAACGTGGCTATGAAATGTAAAGAGATTGTTGATATCAAAGTAAGGACAACATCATGTATAGGCTTACTATTATTATCTAAAATTATCTTATCTTCCTCGTTAATCTTAAAGGCTTTAAGAATATCAAATCTTTGAGATTTGATTAAGTAATAATCTTATCAACCTTTTAATTATCTAAAAAATCTGGCTATCAATAACTCAGCTATGACATAATTAGAAGCTCCTAATTGGGTTCTATAAGCATTAGCGATCATTATCATTTGTTGAAGCATATTTAATTTGTTGTACTCAAACATTCGATCAATATTCCATTTATATACTGATGACTTATTGTACCTAGTCTAATGTAAGATATTAGGTTTTTGATTAATATTTATATCAGGGGTAATAGGTTTTGACTAATACAATTTTGTATTATTTTGTCAATGAAGTTTCTTCAATATTGGGGAAGGAAGTTGAAAGGTATTAAACTCAGTGTTGCAATCTTGTTCAATTATATTAACCTCTTAGGAGCTACTAATTTTGATCTATCTTGGCTCCTAATTTGGATGGTATTTAATGTTTGAGACATTGAAGATTTGGTGAAGTCAAAAGACAATATTTTCAATTATCCTATTTAATTGCCTTTAAATAGTATTGAAAATTTATTTATTATCTTTCTTCTTAAACTGATTTGAGTTATTGCTCTATACTTTATAAGACTTGGGTATTGGGGACTTGATCAAATCTTTCTTAGTTATAAATGTAGGATTATCTAAAGTTTTATTTGTTTAAGGCAACTGTCTTCTTAATGTATACAAATAACTATTGGTATAATTATTTTGACACGTAATATTTTTAATATCTTTTAAGTTCACATTTTCATTTTCATTTTTTATCTTCAAAGGGAAAACTATAACTACATATTTTTTTAAATTAAAAGTACTATATATATATATATATCCATATAAGGTGGAAACTACCTTACCAAATTTGATATAAATATCATTAACTAATTACAAAATGGACATTGAAACAATGAACTATAGCTAAGTTGTCCTGAAACAGGATGGAATGAAACAAAGTGGACAATGTTTCATTTGGACTTAGAACACGTGACTTGCATATAGGATGTTAAGTGTCCTATTTTTTAGCCTTCCTATTCCAGAATTTAATTGTTTCTTCCTCTTTTTTTTTGTTCTTTTTTAACTTGAATTATTACAGGTAAGGTAGGAATCTCCTGGGATTGACTTAATTTTGCATCGAATTACCTTAGAGATCTTAATTTATTTCTTACTTTTTTATGATTTTTGCTACGTAGCTCTGCATGTCATTCATTGATTCTTGTATAATATCTCCGTTCATGTTTCAAGTTTCGTTTGGTAAGTTTCAAAGACTTTAATGAATACCTTATGTGCATGTTTCTTTACACCATCTTTTATTCCTAGAATTATTGCATGTTTGCACTCCTGATTTCTATGTCCTATAATGAATCTTAAGTTCACAAAGGAGGGGTTTTTACTATAATTTTTCTCCTATTATGGTTTCCCACACCTTTATTTTGTTGTTATTATTACTAGCTTTAAAAGGGTATCTTATGCTAGTTTCTTGGGTAGATATCTCAAACCAACTAAAGAATAAAATGTGCACTCCATAGTTATTGACACATAATATTTTTCTTTATTTTATTTTCTTTGCTATAAAAAGTTGTTAAAAAACCATAAGCTTTTATCTTTGTTTTATAAAGAATAAAAGTCAAAATTTTTAATTAACCTCAAATTCTTTTTCTAACACATAAAACTTGTTATTCTTGACTTCTATTATTGAGGAAAATATTGGTGACACTGAGGGAGATTAATGGTTATTATTATTTTTAAATAGCTTATGGAATATTTTTTATGTAAGCTACTTCTTGCAGGCTTGAAGATAGGAAATCAGATGTTGAGTGTCTATAGTATTTCAATAAAAATTAATAACAAAAATTTTTGTTCTCCATTTATTAAAAAAATGAACATAAATTTGATAAAAGCGTGTTTAATTTACAAAAATCAACTAAATAATTTAATGCAAAAAAATAATTGACATATTCGAAGAAAGATATTGTAACTAAGAGAATAGAAAAACAATTACAAGATGAGAAAACAAAAAAAATAAAAAATTTGCAAGAAAATTATTGAAAGTTAAATAGGCTTCTTGCCCCTAGTCCATTAGGTGAATAACATTGTTGAATTTGCAAATAGAATAGGCTAGTACTTTATTGGACTTAACAAAGTGGTTTTTAATTTTCATATATTCGATTTCTTCAAGAATATATTAGGTTTGTGGCTTTAAAAGATCCAAAGGCTTATAGTTGCAGCCTTTGAAGAAAATATTGTTGATCATTTTAAAAGGATTTGAGTTATAAAATTCATTTTAAATAATTGAAATTTTTTAAAACTATTCTTTGTCAAAATAATTTCTTCAGAATTGTTTTTGTTTTGAGATTTACAAATCTTTTGTAAATTTTATTTGTAAAACTTCTTCTTACTTTGGATTATGTAAAATGATTTTTTTTGTTGTATTTTTAGCAACTGTGTTTAATAAAATTTATTTTTAAAGGCTTCTTTAAGAGAGTCCCTTAGAGATATTGCTAACTCTGGGATCATTTACCAAATGTTGCAACCAATTAGAAATATATATCATTGAGGATGAGGATACTGAGGCCTCAACATGGGCTCGAGGTAAGAGAGGAATAATCTTTTCTTCTTGCAATATTTTTTTCCATGTCTTTACCAAATGTTGGTTATAAGTTTTAAAGGAGAAAGGTTCTACTAGTTTTTGGGCTTTGGTTGGCTTTAGGAGAAGTATTGGCTCTCGTGATTATTATCCGAATTACAAGAATTCTCAGATTAGAAAATTAGGAATGAAATTTGCTTCACTTTTAACAAAATTCAATATCAAAACAAAAAATAATTAAAATTACTTGGCATCTGGCAAAACATTTGCTTAGATGCAATTTTTTGAACATCTTCTATCAAAACTTCTTTAATCGACTTGCAATCTATACAACGAAAAAAATTTTAATTCAATAAATCACCTTGACATTTTGAAATGCCTAAAAAATGGATTAAATCTCCTTTTTAATAGTAGGATTATTTATCTATGTAGGATTCCATAATCTTGAAGTATAGTGAACGATTTGTTCTTTTTCATTAACCTTTTGCTTTAGAATATCTCCATACCCTTGATTGAAAGCGATATTTTCTATAATTTAGAATGCATTATGGTCAACTGTATGTAATAAATGAATATATTTTTTCCATGTCTTTGATTTCTTTTACCAAACTAGTATGTTTTTGTTAAGTCAAGAGGACTTCACGATTATTAATTTTGATGACAATCAAATAATAATAATTTTAGAAATAAATGAACTATTTTGATAAGTGTGTTAAGTGTGCAGAAAAACACAGAAGAAGTGGAAAACACAGAACAAGTGCAAAACACAGAACAAGTGCAAAACACAGAAGACGTGAAAAATACAGAAGAAGCGAAAAACACAGAAGAAGTGGAAAATACAGAAGAAGCGGAAAACACAAAAGAAGTGAAAAACACAGAAGAAGAGGAAGACACATACGATACAAAGATGAAGATACGCTAGTACGTTGGACAATTAGTTAGTTGGAGTTAGTTACAGAACTCAACTGAATAACAGGTTCTACAAGAATCAAGAAGCAGTTATCAAGAATCAAGAAG
>JANQAP020000572.1:126980-138378 GCA_026874005.2 Erythroxylum coriaceum
GAAGTAAGACTTTTATTACAAGTATACTTCATGGTGGCATGATAGGCAAGTGACACATGTCACTTGCCACATGTCAACCTCTCAATTTTTTTCACTTAATTTCCTTCCAATTCAATTCCAATTTCTACTCCAATTTTTCTCCAAACATTCCAATTAATAATTCCTAAAATCATATATCTAATTGCCAGTGCCATTGGACAGTGCTTTTTCCTACTGGTAACCAGTCAGTCTGCCACTTGGCATTTTTCCTAGTCCGAAAAAATACCCCGAAAATTTCTCGAAAAATTTCTAAAATTCACGAAAAATCAGAAAACCAAAAAGACCCACTCCAATAAAATTTTTCATTTACACAAATCCTATTTTTTTATAAATTCACATTTCTTCACAACTATACCGAGAACTGTCATGAGTGCATGTACAGGTATTTTCATGTGCAACATGTACCATTCACATACATATGTTCATGTATGAACATATCAAAACAATTTTAAGCACTTATAAACTATGCCAAATTACAATTTTACCCTTCCCATTTGTGATGGGATGTTACATTTGATGTAGTAAAAAATACACAAAATTCATCTAAATTATTTCATGAAAATGTTGAGTGGATTTGACCAAAAATACTGCACTTCATTATAGATAATGTAACTAATTATGTAGTAGTTAAGTATTTATTACAATTAAAGTATCATCATATTTATTGGTCTATATAGTTTAGTCATTATATAAATTTAATTTAAAAAGATATTAGTTATATGGACCATAATTTTAAGCTTGGTTTATATACATCTAAAATAATCTTATGTATAATCATTCAACTTTTTTGTCTTCATTAAGAAAATATGACAATTAGGTTAAGATTATACGTTTTTCTACTACTAGGTTTGTAACTATATTTATACATTTTAAAAGTATTTACAATAAAGAAAGGTACTTCAAAACTTAGTGACAAGTAAACACTTTTCAAGTTACAAGTTATTAAAAGGTATGAAAGGCAAAGAGGATTATGTCATTATTCTATATTATTCCCTAATGGCACCCAAAAGGAGTGTGAATTAGTCAAAATCAAGCTTTTGACTAAAGTTTAATATCCTAAGAAAAGTGTCTTCAAATTATCACAAATGCAAGTATGAAATAAAAGTAAATAAATTAAATCATAAAATAAAGAGTTAGGGAAGAGAAACACAAGCCGATTTGTGGTGGTTTGATAAACAATCCTTACTTATTTCCACTCTCAAAACTTGTCTTGGATTTCCACTATAGTTCTTCTTTTAGGGTGAAGAATACCTTTTGTACAATCTTTTATTTTGGCAAAGAGGAACCTTCTTTTTAATCTTTCTTCAAGGTAAAGAAGAACCTCAAATCACTTTTTATTGCCCCAATATAATGATCATATACACAACAAGTAAATTATAAATCAAAAATTGCTCACTTAGATGCTTTGATAATCATAAAAGGCTAACATACTTAAAATAAGACAATGAATGTTTAAATGAGTGAAAAATACTTAGATATGTGCATATAGAATGCTTATAAACTTCTTGATGCTAGAACCAATGAGAAATGTCCTATTTATATTATTTTAGGACCTAAATTAATTGTTAAATTCAAGAACTAGTTGTTGTAACAACTATATTTAACTCACTAGTCGATCAGTATAGCGTAGTGGCGACCAATATGCATTACAAGCTTTAGATTCACTAGCCATGGAGCATTGGTCATCTAGTACATATATTGGTCAAGCAATATAGCACATTGGTCAACCAATACATTAAATAATGTTGCTACAAACTCTTAGTGCATCAAATTTAATAGCTTTAACTTATATTGATCGACTAGTAAACACCCTTATAAATTGACTAGTCACCTCAAAAATATGATTTTAACAACTTAAAATGCTTAAAATCAATTTGCTTAATCCAAATATGATTGAAACACTTTCCAAAATATTCCCCAAAGATTATTTAAAATATTAAAAGGCTTTTATGTTAAAATCAAAACCTTCAATGCCTTTTGATGAATGTAAAGACTCATACAATAAAGTAAGATGAAATGATTATGAATAGTGAGCCTCTTAAATTATTAAAGACGTTCAAGATGAGCTTATAGAAAGCAGTACATTTAAAAATCTTGATGTGTCTTGATCTTTCTCTTGACTTGGTCTTAATCTTGAGACTAGCAAAGATTAACTTTTCTATTATAATCCTTTGATACCATGAAAATGTGTTCTCATATCCTTTATCATCAACAACATTAAAACTCGTTAGTGGTACATTTGTTTTGTATCATCAAAACCTTAATTAGAACATTTATTGGTTCAACAATCTCCCCCTTCTTGATGATGACGAAAATTTTATGATATTAGAACAAAATTAGGCAAGTTACAACTCATATCGAGATAAAAATTGACTCCCCATTAATTCATGCATAAAAGAAAAGCATATTTAATAAATTTTCAATGTTGAGAAGAATATTTAATCAAAAGTAGACATTTTCAAAGAGATGGAAAAAGAAATATAAAACTACATGTACTCCTTGAATTATTACATGTCTGGAATATCACAGAAAAATTTTGTCCCCCCTTTTCGAAACATCAAAAAAATAAACTAGTGGGTGATGGAAAATGAGACTCAATTAATATGTACAAATTGTCATGACGATGCATCGCGATTTCTTAAAAGAGTCAAGCTCTCGTGACAACATAGTAAGTTGATGCTTAATGGCAACGAGATGAGTATCTGGTTGGGAGTGATGTCATAAGCGAGAAGTGGTGGCCTCATCATCTATAGGTAGCTTGAGAGTGTGACTAAAGAAGGGCTTGTCGAGACTATCAAATGAGAGATCCTCATGGATTGAAGACAGATGTTGAGGCTGAAGATGTTATCGGTGATGTGTCTAGTCATTTGGCCGCCAACCAATTAATATCCCATTTGGTGAGTGTAACAGAGTCAAAGAAAAAGGTAAAGTTGATCTCATCATTAGTGGGAAGAATTTGAAAATGTTGAAAGATAAGGCTAAATATGAGAGCATATAGAATACTTTGTTTTTCTTTTTAGTTTAATATATGTAAATCATATTGAGCAAAAGAAAACAACCAAGCTGAATAGGTTATTTTAACCTAAGGGTAGAGAGAAGCCAAAGATCTTCATGACATAGTAAGGTAAAATGATCACTAATAGAGACAAAATTATAGTTAATAAATAGGTTGTGGAAATGAGGGAAAACATTAGAGCCACATACATCATTGATTTTTATATGGACCTCGTTACTAAGATCTAATTTAAAAATAATTTTAACTTTTTCAAGCATAAAGTAAGGGCTATGGAGCATTTAGTAAGACAAGTATAATACGAAGGTCGTTTAGGTATGGGAATACCTAAGATCTCTTTTATGAGATTAAAAGTAAGGTGGATGTCAATACTACATACTTTAAAGAAATATAAGTGTCAACATGAATGACCTAAGGACAAAGATTGGTGTAAAATAGATGAACATTTGTAGGACTAATCCTATAAGTTTTAGTAAAGAGGAATTCCTAGCCTTCATCATTAAAATAGTGCACAAGACCATAATTCTTAAATTGATGTAAATTGGTAGGGGAAATGAAACAATTCTTATGTAGTTTCCTAAAAGCACAGTTTGGAATTAAGAAGTAGTGTCAAGGTATTCATCCTTATTAGAAGATGTGGGAGAAGGAGGACAAGTTAAAAGACATTCTCAAATCCTAGGAGTCCTAGACGATGTGGTAATGACACTAACTCATATATGAGTCCTAGGTATGGGATTAGGGTTCTTTCTGGTTCTTGCCATGATTTTTGAATAAAGATTAAGGAGGATGTGTTAATGGAAAGTAAAGGGTAGATATGAGGGATCACTTGAAAGATAGAGAAGATAGTATTCCTATAATCATAATTTTACGGAATTCCTAATTTTGAAAACATGATAAAATGTAGAATTAATGTTAAATTCAATCAAGAAAAATAAGAAAATTTAAAATCCCAAACAGATGGATTATTGAGTTTATCATTGGCAATGGGGGGAGGGGAAGGGAAAGCAGACTACTTGGCAAACTCTATAAGGTGGAAGGAAGCTAATTGAAGCCAGTGGAATAGCCTAAAAACTCTCCAAAGAAACAACAGCAGTATCGTGAAGTTGTTAGTAGTGAAGAGGCTATGGAAATGGTGTAGAGATGTTATAAGTGCATGGTGGAGAAATAAGGGTATCCATTAATGATGGGTGTTTGGAGGTTTTACTTATTGTTTTTATTAATTTGGAGAAGGCATATGACAGGGTTCCTAGGGAAATCTTATGGAGGTATTTCGAGGCAAAGGGCATTCCTATGATTTATATCTGCATAATTAAGGATATGTATGAAGGAGCATTGACTAGTGTAAGGATGATAAGAGGTAACACGGGAGTGTTTTCTGTCGGTGTTAGATTACACCATGACTCTACCTTAAGCCCTTTTTTGTTCACATTAATGTTAGATGAACTTACCAAACATATTCAAGGAGAGGTACCTTGGTGTATGTTATTTGCTGACGATATTGTCCTGGTGGATGAGACCAAGGAGGGGGTCAATTTCAGGTTAGAATGTTGGAGAGAAACATTACAGTCGAAAGGTTTTAGAATGAGCAGGACTAAGATGGAGTATTTAGAATGCAATTTTTCGGGAAGCCAGATGGTCCATGAGGCGGCGGTAGTAATTAGTATTGACGTCATACCATAAAATCAATTTTTAAATACCTCGGGTCCATCATTCAGAGAGATGGTAATATCGATGTCAATATAGTCCATCATATCAGATCTAGATGGGTCAAATGGCGAAGCACACCAGGGGTCTTATGTGATAAAAAATTCCTTTAAAGCTCAAAGGGAAGTTTTATAAAATGGTGATTCGGCCAATTATGTTATATGGGGTAGAATGTTGGCCCACCAAACGTAGACATACAAGATAGTTGTTGGTAGTAGAAATGCGTATGCTTCAGTGGATGTGTGACATTACTAAAAGAGATAAGGTCCAGAATTGTATGGTGAGAGACAGACTACAGGTGGCTAGTATTGCCGACAAGTTGAGAGAGACCAGGCTTAGGTGGTTTGGGCATGTGCGCAAGAGGCACTTTGATGCTCCGGTATGACGCTGTGAGAAAATAACCTTAGTGACTACAAGAGGAGAAAAGGGAGGCCATATAAGAACTAGAGGGAAGTGATCAAGAAAGATATGACAGAGTTGGCCCTTACTGAGGAAGTGGCCAAAAATAGAAAAGTCTGGCATGATCGGATAAGGGTAAAGGACACCTTTTAAAGTTCACCAAAATAGTTGAGTAAGTTATTAAGAGATGTTTACTTTAACGCTTGCTCAACGTATTTATCGCGTAGCAAGTCCAACCCAATCTCGCATCTGTCTTTTCTAGTTACAAGTCATGGACAAGGCTTTCTGTCCTACAACTTGGCTTTTTAGGACAAGTATAGGGGGAAAGATCATGCGAGGCCGTCTTAAACCATAGGATTGTCATACCCATAGGATTTTTGAGCAAGGACTTCTAGCCCGACTAGAGACAAAAAGAGCCGGACTTTGCAGCCTATTAGGTACTAGCAGATATGGACACCATATCAGGCATATTCTTTGGTTATATTTTAATTTTTTATTTATTTCTTTATTTTAATTTTATTTACATAATCTTTTGGCATGCCTGTTTTACCTAGTTACTATTTAACCTACATCACTCTTTTATTGTCACATCTGCATGTCGGTCTATCGAAAATAGCCTCTCTATTATGTAGGGGTAAGGATGTGTACTATCAGACCTCCCCAAACTTAACTTTGTTATGGAATTTCGGACTGGGTGTGATGATGATTGATGATGGGTGGTGGGAATGTTGGAGAATCTAGAGGGTAAATAGTAGTAGGATGTTTGGTGGAGGAGGGAGGAAGGAACATTAAAGGTACTGGAGGTGAGAAGAAGAGAGGAAGTGTCTAGTTATTGATCAACCACTATAACTTACTGGTCAACTAGTATATATTTTTGGATGTTAATAAGTTTTTTTAGTTGACCACAATAAGTAACTAGTAGACCAGTAAAAATTATTGATTGATCCAGGATGCAACAAAAACATCTATAAGGTATTGGGAACAAAATAATTCAAGATTTAGCAAGATTGGTCTACTAACTTAAAACATTGATCAACTAGTTGTACTCATTTGGGCGACTAGTCATGCATCAAATCTGAGAAAAAACTCACAGGAAAATTGTGGTTACTTGTTTTTAAGATATTGGTCGATAAATTTATGAAATTAGTCAACTAATAATGTTTAGTAACTTTCTTGAAAAAATTTTAGAGATCAAGATACATCATATGAAACCAAATTAACTCAAAAATCTTCTTAAAAAGAATTTATCTAAGGGAATTTCCATCAGTCATCCCTAATTGGTGTAAAATCTATCTTCACTCATAGGTTTGGTCAGGATGTCGACTAATTGGTGTTGTGTATCTACAAACTCCAATTTAATATCTCCATTTAGCACATGGTCTTTTATAAAATGATACTTAATTTCTATATGCTCTATCATAGAATGTTAAATAAGGTTCACTGTAAGGAAAATGGCACTTTTATTATCACATTGAATCGATATTTTATTAAGATCAAATCCATAGTTTCTAAGTTATTGTTGTCTTAATTAAAGAATTTGAGCACAATAACTTCCAGTTGCCATGTATTTGTGTCCACTGTTAACAAAGCCACCAAACTTTATTTCTCACTAAATAAGATACTAGTACATTTCATAAGAATTAATAGCTCCAGATGTGATGTTTCTATCCTAAAGGCTACCAAAAAGGTCTGCACCTAAATAACCAATTTCATTAAAGAACATATTCTTGAAGTAACAAAGTCTGAGTTAAATAGTTTTGAACAAGTATGTAAGAATGCACTTAATAACTAATAAATATGATTCTCTATGGCTTAATTGCAATCTAACACATAGGAAAACACTAAACATGATATCGGGTCTACTTATGGTAAGATAAAGTAAGTTATCAATCATAACTTGATAGAGCTTTACATCTATAGACTTACCCTTTTCATCTTTCTTCAAATTTGTTATAATACTCATAGGTGTCCCTAATGATTTGGTTTGATCCATTCCAAAGTGTTGAGTAGCTCCTTTGTGTATTTTTCCAGATTTATGAAGATACCTTCCTTTATTTGCTTGATTTGGAGTCCAAGGAAAAAGTTGAGCTCTTCCATCATACTCATCTCAAGTTCCCTACACATACACTTAAAAAATTATTTACACAAATTCTCATTAGTAACACCACAAGACAAATTGGAGCAATTAGGATATCATGCATTTTTTTTAATAAAAAGTGTAGTTTCAACTTTGTCTTTAGAGAATCTATTCGCAATAAGGAATGTACTTAGCCTATTATACCAAGATTTGGGGGCTTATTTTAAACTATATAAGGTTTTTAAAAGTTTGAAGGCATGATTGAGTGCATTATGTTTATCAAAACTAGGAGGTTGGTCAATGTAAACTTATTCTTGAATGAAACCATTTAGAAAAACACTTTTAACATCCATTTGAAATAATTTGAAATTCATGTATGATACAAATGTAAATAAGAGCTTAATAGCTTCTAGCTTAGCCACTGGAGGGAAGGTTTCTTTAAAGCCTATACCCTCCTCTTGATTGTACACTTTTGCTACTACTCTAGCTTTGGTTTGTACAATAATCCCTATTTTAATGTTTTCTTAAACACCCACTTGGTACCTATGATTTAGTGATCATTAGGTCTAGGTACTAAGTTCCATACCTTACTCCTCTTAAATTGGTTCAATACATCATTCATTGTAAGAACCCAACTTTCATCATTAAGAGCCTCTTTTATTTTCTTAGGTTCAATTTTTGAAATGAATGATATATAAGATATATCTTTAAGATAAGATTTAGTGATTATCCTTATTGATCATTACCAAAAATTTGATTAGGAGGATGATTCTTTTTGAATTTTTGATCTTTATGGGAGCTCATCATCCTCTTGTTTCCCTCAGTTAGTTTAAAAATAGGTTTATAAGCAATTTATTGGTTATGATATAATGATTCTAGTTCTTTGGATATACTTATATCATCATCTTTTGTAGCTTTTTTGGATGTAAGTAGGTTAGATTCATCAAAACAACATGCATAAAGTTTTTAATATTAAGAATCTTCTTATTAAACACTTTATATGCTTTGATAGTTAAGGAATATCTAAGGAAAATCCTTCACTCATTTTGGAATCAAATTTTGCTAAGTTATATTTAGTAATCAAGATTTATCGCTTGCAACTAAAAGCTTTGAAGTAATTAAAGTTTGGCTTCTTCCTATGCCAAAGTTCGTAAGGAGTTTTATCTAAGGTTGGTCGTATGTAAACTATATTTGAGATGTGACAGGTTGTAGCAATTGGCTCTACCCAAAAATATTTAGGGAAGATTATACTCATTGATTATGGTTCTAGTAATTTCTTGTAAGGTCTTATATTTCCTTTCAATAACTCCATTTTGATTAGGGGTTTTTAATGAAGAAAATTTGTGAAAAGTGTCATTATCATTATAAAAAGTTTCAAAATTTTCATTCTCAATTCCCTGTTACGATCACTCTTAATGGAAGCAATAGAAAGCTCCTTTTTGTTTTGTACCCTTTTGACAAATTTAACAAATGCCCCAAAACATTATTCTTTATTTGCTAAAAATAGGATCCAAGTGAATATACTGAATTCATCAACTATGAAAAAAGTACAAAATTTTCCACCTAAGCTAGCAACTCTAGTTGGTCCAAAGAAATAAATATGTAGAAACTATAAGAGTCTAGTGAAAGTTACCGATTTTTTGCTTTTAAATGAGCCTTTGGTTTGTTTTCCCTTTTGACAAGCTTTACATTTCTTATCTTTCTCAAATTTGACTTTTGGAAGCCCATTTACAAGTTCTTTAGAGTCTAGGTTGGAGATGAGTTTCATGCTTACATGTTCAAGTCTTATATTCCAGATCCACTAATCTTCACTAATAGACATCAGACACTTCATATCTTGGTTAAATAAATTGTCAAGGTCAAATGTATATATGTTTCCTTCTCTTTTTTCCTAAAAATACAATACTATTGTCAACCACTCTAGATATAACATGTGGTCTTTCTTTAAAACATGCTTTATAACCTTTGTCATATAATTGGCTCACACTTAATAAATTATGCTTTAATCCATCTACGAAGAGTGCATTATCAATAACTTTATGGTCTTTCTTACCAATTTTACCAATTGGAATTATCTCCAAAGGTAACGAATCTTTCATCTTTATCTTTAAAGGTTGAAAATTGAGATGCATCACCAGTCATATGCCTTGAGCATCCACTATCTATATACCATTTGTTTCTCTTCTTTTTAGAGACCTACAAAACAATTCACTTAATATGTTTTAGATACCCAAATGACTTGGGTCCTTTATTGTTAGTCTCCTTTTTCTTCTCAACCCCTTGCTTGATAGTTTATTTATTGATTTTTGTTTTGAAAAATAAAATTTATCAATGTTTCCATATTTACCATAAAAGTAGCATACCATATTATATGATTTGGTAGTAAAATGATGATCATTATACCTTTGATGCATGTATGCATTCCTTGCTCTTCTATGTTCATATAAGTTAGGAAAACTTCTTATTTGTGTAAATGATTTGAATGCTTCCTTTGGATAACACAAAGCACTAGCATAATTGTATGTATGATACATGTTTTTTTTATAATGATGCTTGTATGGAGTATGAACATGCATAATATATTTATGCTTAATGTAAGGCCTAATATGGTATGGGTGCGATTGTATGTTATCATGTGTTTTCGTAAAGAAGTTGTGCCTATTCTTTCCTTAAGAGTATTTAATTCTTAATTTAGACTGTGAAAGATACAAAAAAATTTGAGGTTTACTCCTAATTTAATTTCTAGTGAAAGTATTTTGTATGTGCTTAGATGTAAATGCTTTATGTCCATTTTTCATTCGAGGCATTATTCTTCGCTATGTAAATGCTTTCCTTTGATAAAAGTGATTTTAGTGTTGGAAGCATTCTCATGACTATATCTAATTCCATGCCTATTATTAGAACTCTTTTTGGTTCTTAATATGATTTCTAGTTTCTCACTTCCTTTAGTGAAGTTGGACAAGGAGTTTCTAAGAGAATCAACTTCCTTTTTTAATTCCTTATTCTTATGCTTTAAAGAGTCTAATTCATGATTATCTACTGTGGTTACACCTTTAAAAGTTTTAATGCTCTGCAATTCACTTTTTATCATTTCATTTTCACTTATGCATACATCTAGAATATTTTCAGCTTCTTTGAGTTTAAAGGATAACTTTTTCTTTTTCATGTTTATAACTTCAAGTCTTTTAACAAGTTCATCATATGTCAAATCAATGTCATTATTATCATTATCATATGATTTATAGTTAGAGAGTACCTAGTCATCTTCTTTTTCCATAAAACACATGTGAGCTATATCTTTTTCTGAATGTTCACTTTTAGAGTCACTTGTAACATCCCAAGTGGAGGCTTTGAATGCCTTCTTTTTGCCTTTATCCCTTTTTTCCTTATTGTCTTTTCTTTCATATTTGTCACTTTCTTTAAGGAGAGGGCATTGAGACTTCATGTGTTTAGGTTCTTATATTCAAATCAAATAATATTATTTGATTTTTATTTTAAGTCTATCTTACCACTTTTATAGTACTTGCTTTTTAATGAGTTCTTTTTTAAGAATTTCTTAAATTTTTTGGTGATTATAGCAATATCTTCTTTATCAGTTACATTAGATGATGTGTCTTCCTCATTATTTGGTTCTTGCTTTGAGACTTTGAATGTTAAATCCTCTGTCCTCGAAGGCGTCATTTCTTTTTATATCTCTTTGTCTCATTTCATATGTAAGAAGAGATCTAATAAGCTCTAATAATAGTAAAGTTATTAGGTCCTTGGCTTCTTATATGGCTGTAACTTTAGCTTCCTATGTTTCAATGATAGCCTAAGCAACTTTCTCACCATTTTAATGTTAGTATAAGTCTTACCAAGACCTTTAAGCGCATTTATAATATCAATAAAACTAGTATACATGGTATAGATGCTTTCATTATGTTTCATTTGGAACAATTCATACTGATGAGTTAGCATTCTAACTTTACTTTCCTTAACTTAATTTGTTCCTTCATGAATAACTTCTAATGTATGCCAAACTTTGTTAGTTTTTTCATATATAGATACTCTATTGAATTCGTTTCTTCCTAATGCATGAAACAAGTATGGACTTAATTTGTTCCTTCATGAATAACTTCTAATGTATGCCAAACTTTGTTAGTTTTTTCATATATAGATACTCTATT
>JANQAP020000572.1:138478-150790 GCA_026874005.2 Erythroxylum coriaceum
GAATTCGTTTCTTCCTAATGCATGAAACAAGATATGGATAACTTTACTATTTAAGGAAATTAATCTTTTGTTTTAAGGATCCTATTCCTGTTTCAACTTGGGAACTTTTTTTATCATTTATAATTTTAGTGGGAACATTTTGACACTTAAAACAATTTCCCATAAATTGACATTTTCAACCATCAAGAAAATTTTCATTCTTGTTTTCTAGTAAAGGTAATCAAATCTATCAAAGAACTGTGCTCTACTAATTTTTTGACCTTCATGGTTAAAAGATGATGAAGATGGTCCTAAGCATGCGATTATGATCTTTTCTATAGGATTTTGTTAGAAATACTAGCTTAATAGACCTGCTCTAATACCACTCGTTATTCCCTAATAGAAACTAAGAGGATGGTGAATTGGGTGAAATCAAGATTTTGACTAAAGTTTAATACGTTAAGAAAAGTGCCTCCAAATTATCACAAATGAGAATATGAAATAAAAGTAAATGAATTAAATCATAAAATAAAGAGTAAGAGAAGAGAAACGCAAACCAATTTATGGTGGTTTGGCGAATAATCCTTGCCTATGTTTAATCCCAAAACTCGCTGCACTTCCACTATAGTTCTTCTTTAAGGCAAAGAATACCCTTTGTACAATATTTTATTTTGTCAAAGAGGAACCACCTTTTCAATCTTTCTTCAAGATAAAGTGAAACCCCAAATCACCTTTGATTAGCCCAATATAATGATCTCAAACCCAACAGATAAGTTATAACTCAAAAATTGCTCATTTAGATGCTTTGATAATCATTAAAGGCTTACACACTTAAAATGAGACAATGAATACTCAAATAATTGCAAATACTTAAAAATGTGTGTATAGAACACTCAAAAGCTTCTTGGTACTAAAACCAATGAGAAAACACCTATTTACAGTGTTTCGGGACCCAAAATAGCCATTAAAGCCAAGAGCTAGCTATTATAACAATTATATTTGACTTGCTGGTCAACCAGTATGCGTTAAAAGCTCTAGATTCACTAACCGTAGGACACATTGGTCATCAAATACATATACTGGTTAACCAATATAACATATTAGTTTACCAATACATCAACCAATGTTGCTATAAACTCTCGGTACATCAAATTTAGTAGCTTTAATCTATATTTGTCAACCACTAACCTATATAGATCGACCAATCACAAAAAAATGATTTAAACAACTTCAAATGTTTAAAATTAATTTGTTTAATTTAAATGTGATTAAAACACTTTACAAAATTTTCTTGAAATATTATTTGAAATATTAAGGGGATTTTATATTAAAATCAAAAGCTTCAATGCCTCTTGATGAATGTAAAGACTCATACAATGAAGTAATATAAATGATTATGCATGGTAAGCCTCTTAAATTATCAAAGAAAATCAAGATGAGCTTATAATAAGTAGTACATTGAAAAATCTCAATGTGTTTTGATCTTTCTCTTGACTTCGTCTTGATTTTGAGACTGGTAAACATCAATTTTCTCATCAATAACATTAAAACTCATTATTGGTACATATGCTTTGTTATCATCAAAACCTTGATTGGAACCTCCCTTAATTCAACGTTCTAGATAATAAATTTTAGGATGATTAGTTAATTATTGTAAAGATTGTGGCTCCAATTATTCAAATAAGAATCCATCTTTAAGTTATACATATGAGGATATGTATAGAGTTCAAAAGACAATTATAAATCTTTTTAAAGATATGTGAAGTTGTGCAAGCATATATTCGTAACTGATTATAGAATAAATTATACTTAAAGAATCTACTTTGTAGCTTACTTTCTTAATTCTTATTCCTTATATTGTGAAAATACATATAAATATATTAATATGATAGTAAGTCTTTTTGATGTGATTGAATACAAAGATATTTTTCTAGTAAAAAGTAATCATAAGTAACAAATAAGATTATATTGTATCATGAATATTCATAGAGTTTTATTAGATCATCTCAAAGAAATAACTTATGAGAGAAAATGTAGCTTGTAAGCTTTTACAATTTTAACTTTGTCCTTTAGTTATCAATATTATATTTTTAAAATTTTACTGTTACTCTTAATTTAAAATTCAAATGAGTTGTAGAGATTATTTGATGAAAGTACTCCAACACTAACAAAACTTACTGTTAGATTATTTCAGCCAAATAACTTCAATATAAGGTTGGTAATCTAATTGGAATGTTTTTTAACATATTCATATGAAAAAATGAAATTATTTGGAATATCAATGACTTACTGACCTTTTTACAATATTTATAATTTGAGAATGTAAAATATATATTTTTTGGATTGAATTTTATTTTTAAGTAATTTTATTTTTATTATTAATTTTATAATTCCTCTATTATATTTTCAAAGTGCATAATAATAATTAAATATATGATCTAGTTGATATTGATTGTACTAACCACACTAATTTTTTTGATTGAAGATGAAGAGATATCATTTAATTTTGATTATAGTGAATTTAAAAAGGCAATGTATAACGAAAGTACATTTGTTGTCGAAAATGAAATAAGAACATTTATCATTAGTTACATGATATCTTATTTTAACTATATTTAAAATAATGACTAATTTATAATTTATTTAAATACAGTAGAAGATCATCACGATATATTTTGAATGAGAGTGCAGATTACTAATTTTAGTAATGATAAGATACAACTTCCTTTTAAAATAAAATTTTATTTTATTTTATTTTATTTTTATTATTTTAAATTTTTATGTTAAATTCAATGTTAGTTAGAATTTTTATATTTATTATTAGTTAATTATATATTAATATACATTGTGCTTTATTTTTTATTTTAATAAAATATTATACATTATCTTTGGTTATTTTTTATATTTTTATTTTTATTCAGTGTCTATTTATTTTGGATAATTTAATTCAAGTTAATTTTTTAAACCTTAAATCTTAAATTTCTTTCTTAATTAATTTTGATATGATTTTTAAAACATTAAAAATTTTAAAAGTAAAAAAAAACAACGATTTGATTATTTTTATTGAATTATCAAAACGTGATGACTTAGTCAGAACTTCTATTTTATTTAATTTAAAATTCAAATAATTCAAACAATTAATCAATAGTTTTTTTTGGCAATTAACTAAAGTAATAACAATTTAAGATCTAACAAAACAGTTGTCCTAATCAAATATTCATATAAAAATGGGGAAATGCTTCTTTGTTTTTTCAACTAGAAAATATTTCTAATATGAAATAAGAAAATGAGTCCTTTTAAAATATGTTTCTAAGTACATAATAATGAGATAATTTTATGAAACATAACCGCAACACAAAAGGAGGAATTTGGTTTCACACTCTTAGGTCTCATTTGGTAAGTAGTAATGAAGAGGTAAGAATGATAAAATTGGAATAATCTTAAATAAGCCCATATTTTTATTCCTAAGGAGGTTGTGGTCGGAATAAAAAATTAGAAATAAGAGATAAAGATATTATTAGAATATTATCAAGTTGTTATTAAGATATTATCAATATATTGATTCTTATTATAATATTATCATCAAAATTATCTTTTATATTAATTTCTTCAACAATTATTTTGTTTTGTTTTATTGTTATTTTTATTCTTATCATAAAAATTATTCGTAATTATTTAAAAATTAATAATCTTATAAATCATTAAAAAATTGTATTAATTATTTATAAAATATAAAATATCATAAAATAAGTTCATCATGGTTTTTTAATTTTATTCTTATAAGGAAAATCATAAACATTTATTTAAAAATTAATAATTTATTTAATTATTAAAAATAATTTTAATTATTTATTTATTAAAAAAGTTTAATTAATTAATAATAATATAAAATATTTAATTAATTATTTAGAAAATCAAAAACATAATAATTAAAACTAAGTAAAAAAAATTTTCATTACCATTCTTAATATTGGATACTAAACACTGGTATAACTATTAACTTCTATAATTTCATTCCTAGTGCTTGCATATCAAACATGCATAATCAGTAATTTTATTGCTTTTCCGATTCTCACTTTTCATTCCTATTTTTATTTTTTTCATTTCAATTCCTTCATTACTAGTTACCAAACGAGACCTTAAAGTTAAAACATAAGTGTTACCAATTTTCTCCTTTTCGTTGTGCAATGGTTTTCTTCATTTTATATGATTTTATGGTCCTTTATTTAGATACACCTTTTAATTAATTTAATATTTTTAAATAAAGGGTTAATTACAAAATCAATTCTACATTTTAATCAATTTTGTAATTATAGTTCGAATTTTAAAAAATGATAATAAAATACTCAAATTTTTAATTTTTTCAATTCTATTATGACATTAATATTCTGTTATCTTTACTAACATAGCAGTGTCACATGTTTAGGGACCTTAATTAATAAAACATGTCAGTTTTAATTAATATAAGTGACTTAGATGAATGAAGCGATGTCGTTTTATAATCTATCTAAAATGACATCGTTTCAACAAGATTAAATCCCTAAATCTATCGATCTTTCCTCCCAAACGCAGACACAGTTGTTTCTCTGTACCACAATCGTCGTTTAATCCCTCAATGGTGGGCTGGGGTTTATAGGGTACTCAACTCTGCAATTTCCTTGAAACTAGGTAGGAGAGACTCGATGACGGTGAGCAGAACCACCGCAGACACCGACATCCCATCACCGTTTATGGACCTTCGTGCACAAATCGAAAATTTCATAAGGAAAGGTCTTGTCGAGAGAGACCGTATAGTGCTCTCAAGAGGTCACACTCTAGGGTTTGCTCAGTGTCGTGTATTCAAAAACTGAATCCACAACGAAACCAACATCGACGCTGAATTTACTGGTGAGCGTAGGCAAACATGTCCCATGTTAGGATCTAACTCCAACCTTTCCCCTCTGAGCCTGAAACCTGCTAGTTTTGACGCTGATTACTTCAAGGACCTGATGAAGAGAAAAGGGCTTGTTCACTTGGATCAAGCACTCTTCAATGGCGACTCAACAGATGGCCTTGTCAGGAGTTACAGCTCGAATCCTAGAGCCTTTTGGGCTGATTTTGCAAGGTCGATGGTTAAGATGGGAAACATTAAGCCATTAAAGGGAAATGACTGACAAATTCGTTTGAATTGCAAGAGAGTGAACTAAACCTTTGAATCAGTACAGATTGTGATTGTTGTATTTGTTCTTGTTCTATATGAAGGGAAACAAACCTTGAAAATTCGTGTCTAAGTGTCACATAAGATGTTCCGAGTTTGTTTAATTTGTTGGTACAAAATCCTTGTTTTAATATGTGCATTTTGCGGATTGATGTTATTGATATTCTCGTTGATTAATCAAAAGTGATGTACCAGTTGTAATTCAAATCTTTGTATGACTCGTGTCACAGATAGATTCAAGAAAATTGCAGAGTTCTGTACCTTATAAACCCCACCATTGAGGGATTAAACTATGTTTGTCGAACATAAAAATAATGGTACCTGCATCTGGAAGGAGGGATTGATATATTTAGAAATTTAATCTTATTGAAACGACTTCATTTTAGTTATATCATAAAACGACATTGTTTCATTAATTTAAGTCATTTATGTTAATTAAGACAGACATGTCTTATTACTTAGGTTCCTAGACACGTGGCACTGCTACGTTAACAAAGATAACGTAGACGCTATTTGTAATAGCAAGTTTCCAAAATTTACTGAAGGTTAGAATGTTGGACTTTTGAGTCATATCATTTTAGAATTTATGAGGTGCATTTTATTCACATGCATAATATAAGCAATACACACATGCATGTTGATTTAGAAAAACATTGCAAAGATAGTATATATACTCAATTGACATGTTCTAAGGTATGAAAGGTTTAAAATGATGATGATTTTATTGTGTATTGCTTATGTCTTGAATTTTGGTTTGATGGATTATAATTAATAATTTGGAGTTAATTGTTAAAATTAGAAAATTGATGAATTAAAATGTACATTTAGTCTAGAAAAAATGTCAAGTGACAAGGTAAGTTGACATATGAAAATTTAGGATGACTAGGCCTATAAAATAAGTGACACATGGCAATAGAATTTAATGACAAATGACTTAGAGAATTGAGTGACAAATGGCCTAGGATTTTGGTGATATTTGGCAGCTTATATAGAGGACAAGTGGATTGCATGCATATGTGACAAATGTCATTGTAAAATAATGACACCCAGCACCTAAAGAATTAAGCTAATGTAGAAATTGTTCTGTTGGCTTCTTTCTTCTCGTTCCCTCTCACCACCGAAACACACACACCCTCACAGCTTCTGGATTTTTGCTTCAATTATGTTTGTCACCACTCAAAATCTTTACAAAATTCTACATCAAGAAAGCTATATTTTGCTAATTTCTTCTTGTTGCTGAAAAAAACAACATTATACTTCCATCTTGTTCTTGGAATTGTGCTTGTACGCATGGAAGGCTAGGTTAGCTTGATAATTGAGGAGGCAATCGAGTTGATCAAGTAAGTGAAAGATTGATCTCTTGTGATATATGTTAATAGAACTTAATGATGACTGAATTGGGGATGGATTGATTATGATATTGGTGTTAAATGAGTGCTCGAAAATGATGCATGAATGGTAGTTTCTGTTCTGTTTAGCATGCATGATAAACAATAGTTTATGGGCTGTTAAATGAATGATTTTGAGTTGGAAATTGAGATAAAATTGATGAGGAATTGAGGTATAATTAAGGTATAATTGAGGTATAATTAATGAACTGTTATGAAGGTGTTTTGAGTTTGATATGAAAGAGTTTTTTTTTGAATCTGGAAAAAAATTGGGGATGTTAGTATATGTGTAAGAATGATTGTTAGTGACATAAATGAATAGAATTTAGAGGGTTTTAATGTAACCAAGATAGAAGCTATATTAACATGAATTGAAGTGGCTTTTGAGAGTATGAATTCTGAAAAAATTGAAGTGTTAATGATGATCTTAAGTGGATGAAATTCGTGGAGAATTGAGGGAAATTGGATAGTGAACAATCGAGGCACTCATCCCACGATCGTGGGAAGGTCTCCTATGATCGTGGTTAAAGCTTTTAAATGATAATTTCAGTTTTGTGAATTTGTTGAACCAAATGAGGATAAGTCACTCTACATTGGTGTATTTGGACTTTATTAAGGCTTGAAATGAACCTAGATTATTGCTTGATTAATTGATTAAGGGTTCGATAAGTTTAGGTTGTTAATTGATGTCATTACTTAAGGAAGGGATTGTCTTGATATCAATGTATTTAAATATGGAAATTTTGAGTTGTTAAAGGAATAAAGGTATTCTTATGAATGCAAATATAATCCAAAGGATATGAGTAAGGTGTATTAGGTATAAATGAATGAGAATTGGGAAATTGTGTGATTATATATTGCTAGAAAAGGTTGATGAATGTATAATTAATGAATTTAGAGTAATCAAACTTACTCAAGGTATAAACCTGAATGCAAAGTGGTAATATACAAGCTATAATAATTGAACGGTCAAGAATTGTGATTAAGAATACATACCCGGAAAGGTCAATTGAGCATGCATTGAACATGACATATATACATGTGCATGATTGTATATTCATATGATTGAACAAATTAGTGATTGTCAACTATGTGTGTATTGCTTGACTATAGACGCACAAGTTGATCGCCAACATCTAGATATTGCCGGATCATTAAGACAATAGCTATTCTAGAGCATATTGTGAGTTAACCTAGAGGTGTAAACTTAATTATATATGCTTCTGTTGAATTGTATATGTAATGTGGAATGTATGAACAATTGAATGATAAATGCCGGACTTAGATACAAAGAATTTGATATATGACATGAGCACATTGAATGAAAAGTATTGAAAGCATGATATGTGAATTGAAGCATCTCATTACATTGAAATGCATGATCAGGTAAAGGAGTTATGATCGGAATAGTCAATGTGTGGAAAAGAGCTTAAGCTCAAGATTGTGCACAAAAAGCCACAGGCTCAGACAACAATGAGTATAATATCCACAATGAATACGGAACAGTATAAGAAATGAGCCCGGTATCTACAACGAATATGGGACAGTAAATTGGGTTGATAAGCGTTCGATCACAACAAAGCAAAATAAAAAAAGAAACCACATGTGCATTTGCATAAACAATTATACATGCATGATATGAATGATTGTGATGAAATTATTGAATTGTTCTGAAATTGTGATATGCAATGTTAGTATACAGTACTTGTTGAAATATGACAAAATAGGATGTGGTATTCGATACTAGATTTTGTAATATACTTGCTGAATTGAGTTATGTAATTTATTTTGGTGTTTTGACTTGAGTCAACACATTAATGATGGTTCACTTACTGAGTTCACAAACTTATCAAAATTACAATGTTGATTTTCAGGTTTAAGGGAGATCTAGTTTCTAAACCGATCTAATAGAATTCTAGTACTGTTATTTTGGAGACAAGAATAACTCAAAGGTCTGATTAGCTGATACCTGTGAAGTCTAGATAGATGTCTTTTATATTAGCATTCCATGTTATGACACACATTGTCTTTAGTATGTAATTTTTGTACTGTATGATGTACCGGGATTGAATTCAAAACTGTTGTGTTATGGTCTACTTGAATTTGGAATGTTAATGACATATATGACTTATTATGATTGTGAAGGAAATAAGTATTTGGAATGCTTAAGTTATATTGATGCCTCAGATTGTATTTATGTGATTGTTCTAACATATCATGTTTATAGAGTATATTCTTGACTATCCGTGGATATGATCGGGCAGCTGCACTATGAGAGTAGTATGTTACACTAATGTCGAGTTAGAATTGAAAAAATTTGAAAGTTTGAATATTTTATTAGTATTTTTTAAAGTTCGGATTATAATTGTAAAATTAACCTAAGCTTGAAATTTTATTTAGTTAACCCTAAAATAAATACTCTATTTTCCGCATGTTTTTGAGGACCAATTCGTTTATCCCGTGGAATGTTATAAAAATGTGATGATAAGGAAACTAAACCAAAGCCATAACTCCTAATTGCTCTTGCCTGAGATTAGCACAAGATCCAACACTTTAATGGTAGGTAGGTATGAATAGCATTCCATTTTATGGATTTGACTTTCACCATTCCTATTTATTTCTCCCACTTCTATTCAATAGGTGGCAGTTTTGGTGTTGTTAGTGATGAATTACATACAAAATCTACCAACAATGTTCTTCACATATAATCTCGTAAGGTGGATACATCTCCTTCCATCAAAATCAGTCTGAGATCAAGGACTTCCAAAGCAAATCCATATATTTATATTTTATTATTTACACAGGCATACAATTGCAAACGATGTGTCAAATACCACAACCAGATCAGAACTTTCTCGACATGCTTATATGCAACTAACCAGAACAAACTTCCGCCTCAGAAACCTGAACAGGGCTATGGTTTCCTCACTGGAGCTTCAGGTTTGACAACATACATGGCAAACTGAACATTCTAAAATTTTCAGAAAATAAACTGTTCTCCCTTCCACCTACTTCCCGTTAACCTGGGTTTTCTTCAATTACTCATCCACGACCACAATTGCATCACCTTGCCCTACTTGTGGATTTACATTTCCAGAATTCGTTCCCTCTACAGGCTCAGAACTTGGTGGCTGTTGCCCTAGGAGTGACTGCCTACAAGTTGGACAAGAGGAGTGTGATATCAACCACGCGTCTATGCATCTGACATGGAAACCATGGCTGCATTTTGGTAAAACTCGAACTTTCTCTCCGTCCATAAGTTCTCCAAGACAAATTGCACAGTCCGTAGCAATAATAGATGGTCCTACTGCTCCGTAAATAACCACAGGGATTTGTCTTAATGCGCTTTTCTTAAGACCTGTTGCCGTGAGACGTGCTGATGTTTCATCAGGAGTTTCAAGAGCAAACCTTCGGCTACAACGCAAAGCGCATCGTACGATTGGGTTAAGTCCAAGCGCACATAGTAAAGCACAAAGCAAAGCTGCTAGGATGATAACCATGTTGGTGTCGAAATTGGCCTCACTGGAAAAAGTGCCGCGTCCCCTGTCTCCATTTGACGGCGGTGTAGTTGATGGCTCTGTACTCAGCAACAGGCGCTGGGGGCGATGATGATGATGATGCAAACTCGACATGCGTTACTGCAGTTTGTTTGTCTTCAATACTTGACGAGCATTAAGTTGTGATTCCTTGATGATCTTTAGATTTAACTCTTATGTACTAAGAAGCAATCTTTTTGGGCTACCTTAAGCAAATAGGCGGGAAGTTTCATTGCTCCACTACCTCTTCGCACCTGGAACTGAGGAGTTCATTTCTCTCACTTTTTGAAGTCTAGTTCTATGGTCTTGGGCTTGTGTTAATAACAAATGTTTACACTTTGGATAGCCTCTGACATCTCAGGATAAGAGAGGTGAAACTGAACAGAGAGTATGGTTCGTTTACCGCGGTCGTGATTGATCTGATTTCAACTTAAAAGCAGAACAAGAGAGATTGTGAGGATTTTGAGTTATGATGTCTGTCAGAATCCCAATTCAACAGAAAATGCATCTTATTTCCGTAAATGAACTTAAGGAAAATCCTAAACAGAAAAAGCTTTGAGCTTTATAGCCTAATTAAACGTCATAAAACGAAAAGAAAGCTACCGGTTCCTAAGATGAAAGCACAAACCCTCTGCTCATAATAACTAAAATGGCATAGTTTTCAACTAGAATTAAGAACAACAGAGATACTATGACCCTTACCTAGGGGTTATGGAGATGCCAGCGATCACGTCTGATAGGGATGGGGTAGGAGGAAGTGAGGAGAGATAAAAGGCGTTGAGCCTGTTGGCTTACTGCTTTTTCTTGAGGCTCATTGAGGGAGAGGTTAGGGAAGTGGCGTACTGGTGTTAGTCTTAAAGGTGCAGAAGCAAGGACTGGACTACATATGGAAATGAAAATGAAAAGTAAGATGACGGTAGTGAAAAGGAGCAAGGCCACGATCTTTAGCAATGAAGGAGAGACAAAGGTGGGTGGGGAATTTGGATTATGGTACCTGATCCCAACTAATCACAATTACTTTAAGTTTTTTTCTTATAAAGATTATGCTTATATTCATGAGCACCAAATCCTACTCCCACACTTTATACTTACGTTTTACGTCTATCATTGAGTATGACTAGAAGAGAGTGGACATGTTTTGGTGCACTTTAGGACAACATCGGGCGAATGAAGATGTTGACATTGTAGTTATCATACCACTGAGTCGGCTTTGAATGCGATGAAGAGGAGTCTACTGGAAAGTTAGGTGGGCCAGTCCAAGTTCTTTAATACGAAGAACCTATGATTCCCGCTTGACCAGTAGTCAACCTGTAAATATTTTTTACCAGGGAAGTGGGATGATAGTGGATGATTCTAGTGAGCCAGTCCAAGTCCTTTGGTACGAAGAGCCTATGATTCACGACCAGTAGTCAACCTGTAAATATTTTTACTAAGAAAGTAGGATGAGATCTTTTGTTTTGGTCTTACATAAATGTGGATGAGAGGATATAGTAGAGTAGGAATAAGTTAACCATAACCAAAATCGAGAATCTGTTCCTTAGGCCAATAGAGTTCGAACGTTAAAATACTCCTTAAAACAATTCGAGAATTAAAAATAAATTAAAAGAAATCTTAATTTATTTAATTTTAATTATAAATTATAATTATTACTGATATATTTAAAAACTTAATAAGTTTCACATAAAAAGCGAGTCGAAAAGAGTAAAGATATTTTAATTAAATTAAACTTGATTGTAAAGCTTGAGAAAATTTATAATTAAATATAAGATATTTAATAAATAAAGATTAATGTGTAATATTAGATCTGAGTTAGGCATAATTAGTATTTAATTATAAATATTTCTAATTTTAATTAATGTTTAATTAAAATTAAATTTTAATTTTAATTTAAAAACTAAAATATCCAAAACTTATTATAAATAAACTAGGGACCGTTTAATTCTACTTCTGTTTTTCTGTTCTAATTTTTAGTTTTTAGTTTTTAATTTTCAGTTTTCGTTTTCAATTTTTTGTTTTTGTTTTTCTTTTAAATAAAAATAAAAATCTGTTTGGTTGTTAATGTCAATGTAGTTATATTTTTATCACTAATAATAATTACATATTAGATAAAACTTAAAGATCAATTATTTTTAATGAAATAAATTTATTTAATCTCTTATATAATATTTATTAACAAATTATTAATAAAATTATGTTATTTTAATAAAATAAA